>CABHPH010151815.1:73104-88304 GCA_902168325.1 Peromyscus nudipes | reverse complement strand
GTTTCCAATGTGGCCTTGAACTCACAGAGATCCAGAGGGATTTCTGTCTCTGGAATGCTAGGATTAAAGGCGTATGCTACCACTTCCTAACCTCTATGTTTAATATTGTGGCTGTCCTGTTCTCTGACCCCAGATAAGTTTATTAGCATACACAATATTTTGGGGAACACAATACCACCACAGAAAATGTCCTACTTGTTCCTTGTATAAACAAACTTCACTACCTGCAGGAAGTAACCCAAAGGGTACTCAAAGAAATGAAATTTGGCAAATGAATTTTGAAAATTAAAATTTTCAGAGTTTGGAAAATTAAAATATGTACACAACACCATAGATACATATTCAGGATTTCAATGGGCAGCTGCTTTGAGTTCTGAAAAGGCTGATTCTGTAGTCACACATTTGTTAGAAGTTATGGTCATCATGGGGATACCTCTACAAATTAAGACTGACAATGCTCCAGCTTATGTTTCTAGTAAAATAAAACTGTCTTTGCATATTACAACATGAAGCATATTACAGGTATACCACACAATCCTACAGGGCAAGCAGTTATTGAAAGACCTAATTGAACTCTAAAAGATATGCTTAATAAACAGAAAGGGGAAATAAAGACCCCCAGAGGTGGATTACATAATGCTTTATTAACTTTAAATTTTCTAAATGCTAATGAGAAAGGAATGACAGCTGCAGAGAGACATTGGATAATAGAAAAAAAAAACAAAGAATTAAATCAGCCTGTATACTTTAAAGATGTGTTGACCTAAGAATGGAAACCAAGATATGTGTTATGTTGGGGATGGGATTTTTGAAATGAATGATAAACAGAGCTGGTGGAGGCACTGGTTATTACCGCACGAAAAGGTCACGAACCACGGCCATGCTACCTGGTAGCAGAGAGCTTTATTAGGAGGAAGGGGGAGTAGGGGAAGAACTAGACCTGGGAAAGAGCATGTGTGGAGAGAGAAAGATAGGGCGAGGAGAGAGCAGAGAAGAGAGAGAGGGTGGGGTCTGCATCTGGCTTTTTAAGGGCTCCTGGTGAAGCGGGCTTATGGAGCTATACCACACATGTGCTGATTGCATGACCACACCATGCACATGTAGTTGCCAGCGCACACTGATGACTTAAGACACAAGACCCTTTGCTTAACTCCTGAACTGCACATGTGCAGTCATGTAGCTGGAGTGAGGGCAGAATTCTAACAGTTTTGCTTTTGTTTCCACAGGAGAAGAAAATCTATGGATGCCATCAAAATTGATAAAGATTAGATTTGAACAAGGGAGTTCTCTTGATTAGAAGAGGTGATAGTTCATCAACCAGCATGACCATTCAATCTAAACTAACTTTTATAAGACTAACAAATGTAGCTGGGCAGTGGTGGCACACACCTTTAATCCCAGCCCTGGGGAGGCAGAGGCAGGTGGATCTCTGTGAGTTGGAGGCCCACCTGGACCACAGAGTGAGTTCCAGGAAAGGCACAAAGCTACACAAAGAAACTCTGTCTCAAAAAAACAAACAAAAAAATAACTAACAAATGCTTTTCATTTGATCAGACATAACCTGCCAAAAGGGAAACTTCCCAAAGTTATGGTTGGGGCAGAGTTTTATTTTTTGTCTTTCCAGGAAAATGAAGGTAATCAACTAAGGAATCTGAAGACCACTGGACAACTGAGACATCTGAAGAAAAAGGATGAATCATCCAGAGCAAGTGTCCCAAGAAAAGGAATAAATTGGCCTACTGATATATCACATTTCCAACAGGATAAAATTTCATAAATCTTCCTAAATGTTTGTTTCTGCTGTTCTCTACAGAAACATAATGCAAATGGTCTTTTTGTAGTTAAATTAAAAATTAAAGCTGGCTTTGGAGTTGAAGCGTGACTCTCTCCTTGTCTAAACCCAAACATGCTTGTTAAAAGGAAAATCCAAAATCTCTGTCTTCTGTCAGAAGAGCCACTTGATATGGGACAGAAGAAAAACTGACATTAAGGGACTGATCTATTGCTACTAATCTCATGATCCTTTGGCTTTATTTTAACTCTTTAAAACTTTTCTTAAGGTATGAATATTATATCAGAATTTATAAGATTAATATATATATTAAACTTTTGTCATGATATTAATGGTCATATAGAGTACTAACTAATTCTAGAAAAGGACTTCATCTAGATTCCTGTATGTGATTTTGGGTTTGAGTATCAGGTACACTAGGAATTAAGTTTTTGTGCTCTGGATATACCTAACAAATTATGGTCCCTTAAACTCTTTGAGATCTGCTGCATGTGACATTTGAAATGTTTAAGTTTTCTGCAGTGAACCATGACCATGCCTAACAGTGACTTTTGAAGTCTCCAAAAGGAGAATGGGACCCCACAATGATGATTCTGCCTGGATTGTAGTAATGCCACTAAACTGACAAACACCACCCAAAGATTGGCTTTGGACTACAAACTGCTCAGGACAATTTCAAGGTGGCTAGCTGAGATAGTCCAGTCTCACAGACTACTCTAGCCAGGACTTAAGACAAACCCTGCACTTTCCCATTACACAGAGACTGGATAACAAATGATACAGCTAGCTCTCCTAGGACTTGACAATTATCCCAATTTTTTTCATGTTCCCCCAAAGATGCTGTTGTCCCCAGACAGCAGGAAGCAATTTTAAGAACACAACACCCACATTCCCAAGAGGTAGGGTGGGTGATTTTTGGTCATTCAGTAGGTTATAGATATTTGTCATCATTTAGGGGGGTTGTTTACAAATTGTTATTGGTAGCAGTCAGGAGAAAAGCTGAACAAAGGAGATTAGATTCAGGGATCTCATTCTAAAATGAAAAGGGGAATACAGAAATGAGATAAAAGGGTAGATTATTGAATCCACTTTTAAACCAAAAAAGCAACTACTAGTTTTAAATATTTTACATTGGCTTGGATTTTTGTATATTGATACAAATTTAAGATTATTTTTGGTAGAACATATTTTACGTACATTTCTACTCTTGTTCAAGGTATTGTACCTATACAGATCATTCAACAATGTAATGTAAATTTCTAGTCCTTGAAAGTTATTATTACAAACTATTTAGGATAACAAAGAAATGCAGGTTAGCAGTTAGTCACCTATTACAATCAAACTTGTAGTCATTTTAGATATGTTTTTATGATCAACCAGAGATGTGTTTTAGATAAGCAAGTGGTTTTCAAACACTTCAGAGATCTACAGAATATGGCATTTAAGATGTTTTAATATAACATTCTTTTTTATTATAACTGATATATGTCTGCTCCTGGCAGCACCAATCTACTTCAGAGAACATGATGGACATTGACTAAACTCCATATGGAGTTTACTTTCTTTATGGCAAAAGTTAGCCACTGGGCAAGAAAGTATCCTTGCTTCGACTGCTAATAGTATGTTGTCCAAATTGGACAAGCAGGACAGAAAAGAAAGTGACTTCTGAACTTTGCCAAGACAAGATGGGACAGTCCTTCAAAAATTCTGCTTCATAGAAAAGTCTATCAGATATTCTAGGTCAGCAGGCTGAAGATGAATGCCCCAATGTTACAGAGGAACCTTGGGTGACTGTCCAGGCAGCCAGTTGTTTCTGTCATTTCTTTATTTTTAGTAGTTGTTTGCTTTGCACTTCTTATTTACTCAGGTAATATTATATCCTTCTCAGGTCTCTGATGGAGTTGAAGACCAGATAGTTATAGTTTAAGAAACTAAAGGAGTATAAAGCATATAAGGTTGAGAGACATAAAAAGATAGTTTTGTGTTAGTAATGCAAGCTGGAATAGAAAGTGAATTAGGTACAACACTTTGGACTCACCAAGATAGGATAGATAATGGAGTATTTTCTCTGAATTTGTCAAATGCTAATGGACTAGACATTGTTAATGTAATTATTGCCTATATATATTTGTATATGGTTATTGTACTTATTGTATATAGTTTTTCTATGTTAGTTTAAACCTTTGTTTTTTATTTAGAGAAAAAAAGGGGAAATGTCATGTGATATTTTGTGTTCTGACAAATAAAGCTTGCCTGGAGATCAGAGTGAAGAGCTAATCACTAGTTAACCATAGAGGTCTGGAGGTCTGTACAGACAGGAGACAGGAAGTGATAAGACTGGGCAAAGACAGGAAATGATAAGGCAGGTTGGAGATAGGATCTCAGTCTTTTTGGTCAGAGGATTCAGAGAGGTAAGAAGTCTTTGGTGGCTGCTGCTCTGCTTCACTAATCTTTCAGCTTTTACCCTGATATCTGACTCCTGGGTTTTTTTTTTTTTTTTTTTTTTTTTTTGGTTTTTCGAGACAGGGTTTCTCTGTGTAGCTTTGCGCCTTTCCTGGAGCTCACTTGGTAGCCCAGGCTGGCCTCGAACTCACAGAGATCCGCCTGGCTCTGCCTCCTGAGTGCTGGGATTAAAGGCGTGCGCCACCAACGCCCGGCCTGACTCCTGGTTTTTATTGATAAGACTAATTAGGATTATGCTTCAGAGGGTTATTGGGGTCTTTTGGAAATCCAGCTCCAAGACTGCACCCAGGGTATGCAAAAACTCCATGAATGTGGCAAGGGCTGAACTTTCCTATCTGAGGGGAATTAGTAAAGAAACATACATGTTCTGATGGCAACTTTCTCTTTACTTCATCTTGAAAAATCTCCTTCTGAAAATTTCTCTCTGAAAATCTGTCTCCACACAGTTACATCTCTCTCCACACAGCTGCACATCTCTACACAGCCACACACCTCTCTTCTATACATATCTATTTTACACATCTCTCCACATCTACATCTCTCTTCTACACAGCCCTCTCATAGAAAAAACTCTGGACAAATATGTGAGTTACATTTTGAGGGTCACAAAACATTCCTTGAGTAAACAATAGGAAGCAGAGCCATTCTGATAACACATAAGAAATTATATAATTCCTTTCAGGCTAAGGATGCCATGCTGACTGGCCAGTGAGTGAATAGGCATGGCCATGCTTGACTGTCAGACAGACTGTAAAGCAAGAATGGGAGGGAAGCACATAGCTGAGTGCTCAGCATTTCCCAACAGAGTGACATTGAAATTCAGGACCTAAACAATAAACAGTTATTTGGCTGAACCTTGAGTCTTGCATCATAAAACTGGTATTGGGGGTATGTGTAGAGAGTCGATTGCTGAGAGAATCTGTGCAGGGAGTCATGTCTTTAATATTATCAGCCAGACTTTTGCAAGTGAAGAGCTGGCACTAAAGTTGCTTCATGCCTCACATTGGTTCAACAGACACCTGGGAATCCATCCCTGTGCAGTTCATTTGCAGGGGCAACTAGTCTGCTCTGAATTTGTTTTGAGGTCCTAAATCAGCTAATGGTGTAAAAAGCTGTCTTTGTAACCAAGAATATTGTTAATATTGTTATTTTCCTATGTCAGTCTGAGCTATAAATATATGCTAGTATTATTTCTATTCATCAAAATTATACAGCTTATGAAGGAATCATCTTCCTGACCATCCACAAATGTGTGTGTGCCCAGTAGATGGAATATATACATGAGATAAGCACACAGGCAGTGGGGGAAATACTCAAAGCTGTTTTTAGGGAAGAAATATAGTGGCACATGAGAAAAATTACAGATAGGAACAACCAGTTTTCAGAGTCTGTGGTCCCATAAGCCTTGCTTGATGAAGTTCCTCCATCAGAGAGTTACTCATCTGGTGGGTCAATGCCTGAATTATTAATTGCCATCTGTTGTATTTATGTCATGGCCCATGATGGGGGAAAGTTGTTTGGTTGGTTGATTTTTGGTGGATGGACTGGCTCATGGCACCTACAAGGACAAATCTAATAATTTGGAAGCCTTTCTCTGTTCCTTTCTTCAGATTTCAGTTGTTGAACATGAACAGCTGAGTCTGTGGCTTCTGAGGCCCTATCTGTAGAGAATTGGAATTTTCTATGGATGTCAGGCAGGGGTTGATCAATAAATAAACTATTGTCTCAGAAGAGACTGGACCTTAGTGGATGGGCTCCTGGTTGGTGAATTTTCTGAAAGCCTCAATCATTTGAGAAACAGGGCAGGATTTTCTTTCCTTACTTGTGTGCACTTCCTATCTTATCATTGTTAGCAGGTTTCTAAGTACATCTTTTTTATTCCTGTGATGAGATTCTCCCTCATCATCCTACATCTGTGCATCCCTGCAGGGATGTATGCATCCCTGTTGGGATGTGAGAATCCCAGTCAGGCAGATTCTGGCATGGGAGAGCCTGTAGTATAGGCAGATGGTCATAGGGATTTTAACCGAATAGTTTATCCATGTGCCTTCTAGCTTATTCCTGGATCCTCTGTTTTTCCCTGGGGGTACACAAAACAGTGGTAGGGGAGTGCAAAGAAAAGTTAATCAAGAATGGTGAGAGGGGTGAGAATCCATTGCCCTGCCTGACCTGTGCCCCTCACTCCCCAGAGGTGGACTCAGGCATCCAGACCCTAAACAGTGCTGAGCCTAGCCTACCAGCCTCTGCTTCTATTTGCGTCTTACACTTTTGTCTCTGGGACTTCTAGAGCTAGCCTCTGAACTCCCATTCCTGCCAGGGGAAGGCCTTGAAGGATAGATCAAGGTTCATGAACCCTGGTGGAAACAACAAGAAACTGCCAAGTGTCCAGGCCCAGGCACTGCAGGCAACAGAGTCAGCCTTCACATCACACTTCCATCCTTCCTGCTCTGGTTACAGCCCAAGTCCCAGAGTAGGGATGGTTCTCTATGGGATCATCTGGGTGTGAAGAGGATATGGGCATTGTGATGGCTCTTCTTGGTTGTCAATTTTGCTACATCTGGAATTAACCCAAGTGGCTGGTCACTTGTAAGGGTTTGTTGTTGTTGTTGTTGTTTTGTTTTGTTTTGTTTTGTTTTCTTAATTAAATCATTTGAAGTGGGAAGACCCACTTCTAATCTGGATCATTGAGGTGGGAGGATCCACTTTTAATCTGGGCCTGCTGGCAGCTTATATAAAGGACATGGAAGAAGGAATCTTTCTCTCTTTGCCTGCTTGCCCTTGCTCTTCCTGGCAAGTTTATTCTTGCACTGGTATCAGAGCCCATGTCTCTGGAGCTTTGGTATGTACTGAAGACCAGATGAGACACTCAGTCTTGTGGACTGAACAACTAATGAATTCTTGGATCTTCCATTGGTAGACAGTCATTGTTGGACTAGCTGAACCACAACCTGTAAGCCATTCTAATCTTCTTTCTACATATAGAGAGATTCAATTATCAGTTCTGTTCCTCTAACGAACCCTGACGAATACAGACATGAATTCTGCCACTACCATCACTCTCCCCACGCCCAAGTTGGGGCATCAAGGTTGTCCTAGGAGAAGAAAATAAAAAAGGGGAGTGGAGATAGGCAAAGTACTGGCAGTTTAAGAATCTCTGGGGGAGTAGCATTATGGAACCCAGTAGCTAGGCATGGTGGGGACATGGGCACATCTGGATGCTCTTCTTCCTCCTGACCTTGTGGCATCATGAACTGTGAAGAAGGTTGGACTTGGTGCCCCAAACTGTTGTCGAGTCTCCTTTCACATCTGTTCTGATACCATGGCCACAATCTCCACAGCTGGGTCCCTGGTTTCCATGTGCTTTGGAGGAAAAACAAAAGGTGAAGAGGAAGAAAGGAAGGAAGGAGAGAGGGAGGCAGCAGGCAGGCTAGTGGGCAGATACAAGATCTTAGCTTCCTTTGAGGAGATTAAGAGATTACGAACATAAATATGACTTCCTGTCCGGTGACTTACCAACTGCTAAGGGCTGACACTGGAGTTCAGAGGACATCTGCTGAGATTTCCAGATTATTGTGTCCCCAAACAAGGAACTGGACCAGGGACACATGGATAATGGTAGAAGCAGAGATGATGTATTAAGAAAAAGCATACTTCTGAGGAAGAAAGCAGGCCAGAGAGCTGGGAAAGGTTAGGTGCTCAGTGGCACTGGGCCCCATCAGCCCCTTATATGGTAGACCTTGGTAGGGGTAAGAAAGGGTCAAGGTTCCAGCCTTTTTCTCTGTCATTGGTTTCTTTCATAGGCTAATCCTGATGCTACTTTCTCCACCCTGCCCTCCTGTCACACCAAGGTACATCTCATGAAAGCTGCTTCACTGAAGTCCCCTATACAGCTAACCTTCCACCTCCTACATACACCAGCATATCTTGAGGCCTTGTGTACCTGGGACAGGATTACATGCAGTGGAGTAAGGAGTGAGCAGGTAGAAGGGAGTGGCTGGAATCTCAGGTAAGTGTCTGATTACCTTTTCCGTGCTCCTCTACCATCAAGTGCCAATAGACCCAACCTTGTTGAGGGTCTCCTGGGGCTGTCACCATGGCTCTGATTTCAGGATGGTAGTGACCATGCCATGCCTGAACAATGGCCCTCCACAACAGGATTTGTAAATACACAAGTAACATAAGAACAACTGTGAGTATAACACGAAATGAATAAGAAGAATGGTGTAGATATCCTCACATATATTTGTTGTTGACATTCAAAGGGACAAGAACTTCTATGGTCATGTTCACATGTGTGTACTTGCATGTATGTACATGAGTACATGTGGAGTCCAGAGAACAGCCTTAGGTGTTGGGACTCGGGCACCGCCCATTTGTTTGTTTGGGGTTTTTTGTTGTTGTTGTTGCTGTTGTTTTGAGACTGGGTCTCTGATTGACCTAGAGTTTGACAAAGTAGGCTAGACTGAGGGACCCATTTATCTCTGCCTCCCCAGTGCTATGATTACAAGTGGCCTTTTCCTTTCTTTCTTTCTTTTTTTTTTTTTTTTTTTTTGGGAAACAGGGTTTTCTCTACCTGTAGCCCTGGTTGTCCTGGAACTCACTCTGTAGACCAAGCTGTCCTTGAACTCACAGAGACCTGCCTGCTTCTGCCCCCCCCAACCCCCCGAGTGCTGGGATGAAAGGAGTGTGCCACCACCACCTGGCTTGTCCTTGGCCTTTTTCACATGGGGTTGGTCCTTTTCACAGCTCAGGTCCTTGTTTTTGCAAAATAAGCATTTTTCTGACTGCACCATCTCCCTAGCCCTAAGTGAGAATGTCTCTCACTAAAAGAAAGACCTTGCTGAGCTTGGAGCAATCCTGTAATCCGAGCACCTAGGAGCCTGGGGCAAGAAAATTGAAAATTTGAGACTGACCTGGGCTAGATAGCAAGGTCTTGATAAGAGGAAGGAGAGAGAAGGAGAAAGGGAGAGAGGTTTTCCTATTTCTATAAGGAATACCAAATATAAAAAGTATGAATCAGGTCTCAGCAGCAACAAAAAGAAAGATATCCAAAATAAGAAAGTGGCTTAAGCATTGATTTAATCATGTCCACTGCTGTGTGGAAGCAGTTTCTCAGATCTATAATGAGGGTAAAAATGGCAGGAATTACAGGTGAAACAAAGTGTTTGTCCTAGAGATGGCTTTTTCGTGTTGGCTGTGAAGGCCCTGTGCATTCTAGACAAACACCGCACAGAGCCAGCCTCCTCAGCCTGAGAAGGATGCTTCTGAAACCTGCAGCATAAGGAACAGCAGCCTGACTTCCAGCCAGACAGGGAGCACTTTGGGGGTGATTTTGCAGCTGTGGTCAGGAGATATTTGGTGCCATTTCATGTCAGTTTGCTTTTAATTTTCAACCGTCTAAACTTGGGTATACTGCCACCAAGTGGTGAGATCTTCTCTAAGAGAAAGTATTTCTCTCTGCTTTTATACTTTTAAAAACTCCATTTGATTGTATTCAAGACACAAACAGGAAGGGAAAGGGAGATAGAGAGTGGGGGAGAGACAGAGAGACAGAAAGAGACAGAGACAGAAAAATACACACTTCAGTTATTTTGGGTCCCTGTGGCCACATCTGCCAATGCCCACCTATACCCCCTCAATCTACTCCTGAGGACAGCTGCGGCTTGGCTGAAAATTCCTTAACATGCAACAGCATCTGACAAATCACCATGGCCAACAGCATTCTTGTTACTGATCCCAATCAAGCCTTTGTTCTTCAGTGTACATAGTTCAACAAATTAGTCCAACTACTTATATGTTTTATTATTGTGTTTCTTGTATGACAAATATATAGAATAAAATAAGTTCCTGGTGTTCATGTTTTGGCTATGAGTGTGACTAGCAAACTCTAGCTATTTTTTTCTTTTCTTTCCTTTATTTTTAGGAAATAAAAGGTTTTTAAAGGTTGTTACCTGGCCAAAGGGTAATGGAACCCAGGGCTTCACCACTGCCGAGCAGCTGCTCTGCCACTGGGCATTATACCAACTTGATGACTGTTATACGGCACTACAGTTTGTTTCCGAGTGCTTGCCCTGGACATGGGCTTGTCATTAGACCCTCTTGTTTAAGTTTTTCTTTTTCCTGTTTTGATGTATCAATGCATATTTGATGCATTCTCAAAATGTTTATCAAGAGAACTCTTTTTTTTTTAAAAAAAAATCTCATTTTTTTTTCACACCATATGCTGTGCTCTCTCCTCTCAGGCCAGAGTTTATTTATTTATTTATTTTTAAAGATTTATTTATTTATTATGTATACAGCACATATGACTGCAGGTCAGAAGAGGGCACCAGATCTCATTACAGATGGTTGTAAGCCACCATGTGGTTGCTGGGAATTGAACTCAGGACCTCTGGAAGAGCAGTCAGTGCTCTTAACCTCTGAGCCATCTCTCCAGCCCTCAAAAGAACTCTTGACTGAAATTTTAATCCATTTTATATAAAATTTCCCCCATTCCTGATCAAATTCAAGCTGTTTCCAAGTACTCATCTTTAGTCTGTAATTCTGTGTTGCATGTGAATGATATGTGTGTGTCTATCTGTATGTATGTATGCTCTCTCTCTCTCTCTCTCTCTCTCTCTCTCTCTGTGTGTGTGTGTGTGTGTTCATGCATCTAAGGCTGTATATATATATGCTGGACTGATGTTACTATATACATCAGATGTTTCTAGGCCTTGTAGATAAGAATGGATTTTTTTAACTTCATAAGTAATGAAAATAATTTTCCATTAAATACTCAAATATAAGCTGCCAATTTTAATTCAGACCTGCAGGCTGCATCTGAGTTTTAAGCTTATTAAAATTTTCTCCATTTCTATGAGAAACACAAAGCAAGTGCCCTTCGTTCTTCTCTCTAGGTCATTTTCCCTCTCTAGGCTCTCTCCCTCCACTCCTTGAGCACAAGTTTTATGAGTACCTTATGAGTCACTTTGGCTTTGGGTGACAAGAGCGTGTGGAGTGAAATGCCTCAGAGAGTAAGAATGCTGGTCTCAAGATGGAAAGCTCTAGAGATGGTTTCTATGGATACAAGATGCATTGTTATATTAGCAAAGTAGGGAAAGGAAAGCAAGCAAGCTGAAAGACAAAGGTACATAGACCCAGATTGTTTGAGGAAGAACCAGCATTAAAGAAAGTCATGATTTTCCTGTGGTAGGAGATGGCTTGTCTCTGGCCCTGCAGGTGGTTCTTGGTGAGAACCACATTTGGATGTGAAGTCATGGAAAAGCACATTCTTGAATGTATGAGGATAGAGGTGCAGGTAGAGCCAACAGGCCTATCCGGGTTCTTTGAAAAATCTCTTTGCTCTTTCTGTACTGACTGAACTTGGGCGAGCTCCTCAACTTTATTTCTGGTTTTGGCTTCTCATTAACACACAGTAGGTGAGTGTTTGAGGTGGGTTCCCTCACTGGTAAGACATGAGAGGCAGGGCACACGAGCAAGGCAGCATTAATGGTTAGATTTTCCACTTGCTAAGGCAGAAGCAATCTGGAATGGCTAGAAGTTCTATTAGCTCTTGTGGTAATTACAGTATAATTCCAGATTGGCCTAGTAATTCTTTGAACCATTATTTGACAGGCTGTGGGAAAGTATTACTCTCCTGTGTTGTCCAGTGGTAAGAGGATGTCTCTAGGTCTAGCCCTCTTACTCAGAGAATTGAAATAAAGGCTCACACAGACTTGTGAAAAGAACAAGAGAACTTGATTCAAAGCAACACTATAGAACAGGTCAGAACCTCTATCGGGGTGACAGTAGGTCATATGAGTAAAGGTATTCAAGGGCCCCAATTATTGTGTGGGGGTTCTTTTTATGGGAGTCAAGAAAAAGGCTTTTGGTTGCTAAGAGGTCTTAGAGAGGGTGGTTCTCTATTTTGATTGACACATTGAGTTATAAAACCATGTACTGGCTGGTTTTGGGTGTGGAATTGACACAAGCCAGAGTCATCAGAGAAGAAGGAGCCCCAACAGAGGATATGCCTCCATGAGATCCAGCTTTAAGGCATTTTCTCAATCAGTGATCAATGGGGAGGGCTCAGCCCATTGTGGGTAGTGCCATCCCTGGGTTGGTGGTCCTAGGTTCTGTAAGAAAGCAGACTGAGCAAACCAGGGGGAGCAAGCCAGTAAGCAGCACCCTTCCATGGCCTCTGCATGAGGCCTTCCTGCCTCTGTTTGAGTTCCTGTCCTGACTTCCTTCAGTGATCAACAGCAATGTGGACATGTAAGCCAAATAAACCCTTCCCTCCCCAACTTGCTTTTTGGTCATGATGTTTTGTTATGGCATTAGAAATCCTGACTAAGTCTCTAGGTTTCCACATGCAGAAAAAGGTCCTAGGCTGTCAAGAACATTGAGGTGTGTGCATAATTCAAACCAAGTCGAGTCCCAGGCTGCTAAATTATTCCCTCTGCTTGCCTGCCCATATGTGCATGTTGATCATACTTTAAAATCTTTTGGTAGTTCTCCTTTGAAACATGAAATCTTATATCAAACTGGTGACAGACAAATTTTGCTAAAAATTAAAAATGAAGAGTGGGTCAGAACTGTGAAGTCAGAGACAGTTCAACCACTGGCTCACTGCCTTTCTCTCAGTGATCAGCTTTGCTAATCACTACTCCAAGAAAAGAATCATCTGGCATATGATTCCAGAAAGATGGAGTAGAAGTCTCACCAATGAAATGCTCTGAGAAGCTACAGGAAGCTAGGGCTTCCCGGTAGACAGAGAGACACTTTCTTCAGTAGCAAAGCCGCTGGTAGGTTGCCCACACTCCTGCAATTAACCCCTTACTTAGAAGGGGGACTAGTTGGGAAGAGAAAGAGGATTAGCAAAAGTTGGAGTGAAACAGGAAAGGATAATGAGGGTGAGTGAATATAATCAAAATATATTATATGCATTTCTGAAAAATGCCATAATAAAATCTATTGTGATATATTATGACTATATACTAGTATTTTTTCAATGAAGAGTAAATTTTCTCTAATAAAAAGAAAGGAGAAAAATTAGTGTGGGTTGAAGTTATATGGACCAAGTTTATATTTTGATTTTTTTGAGATGCTAGGATCCAGTGCACTTTGCCCATGCTAGGCATGCTCTCTGCCATGGGACTACATTCCAGATTTCTTTTTTCACTGTTATGGTGGTTTGAATACAAATGGCCCTCAGAGGCCCATAGGGAGTGGCACTGTTAGGAGGGGTGGCCTGTTGGAGGAAGTGTGTTACTGGGGGTGGGCTTTGACATTTCAGAAGCTCAAGCCAGGCCTAGTGGCTCACTGTCTCTTCCTGTTGCCTGCAGATCCAGATGTAGAACTCTCAGCTCCTTCTCCAGCACCATGTCTGCCTGCATGCCACCATGCTTCCCGCCGTGATGATGATGCACTAAACCTCTGAACTGTAAGCCAGCCCCAATTAAATGTTTCCCTTTATAAGTGTTGCCATGGTCATGGTGTCTGTTCACAGCAATAGAAACCCTAACTAAGACACAAGGTCTCACCAGGTTTCCCAGGCAACCCTTGGAAGCTCTCATTTAACCCCAAGTATCTGGAATTAGAGGGATTAGAGCCTGCTCTACCAAATCCTGCTCAAGGATGTTTGAAAATGACTTTTCTTTGTGGGCTGTCATGACAAAGCATCACCCCTTGGAAAGGGGTGGGCGGGGTCAGCTTCTTAGGCACCTCTCATTGGTATGCAGGCTTCTCCCTGTGGCTTGACCCTGTATCCATCAGAGCTAATTTCTTCTTACACAGCACCAGTCTTAGGGACAAGTCGGGACCCACCGCCCTCATTTTTACTTGACCTCTTTAGAATCACATTCTAGGGGACTGAAGGTTAGCACTTCAACCTATGGGTTTGTTGGGTGGGAGGAGGTAGTCCACTCTGTAACACTGACCATTTATCATCTTTGATTTAAAAGGAAAAAATTGTCTGTAACTACACTTGGAAATGTAAACTGAGGTAGATAGCTCATTAGCAAGTAGAAGTTGATTACAGTGAGCGAAGGGACAGTCTACTCACTGTAATCTCAGTACAGTGCTGAGTAGAATGTGTCAGACAAAAAAAAAGGCCAGCCTTGTCTCTCACTGGTCTTGTCTTCCAGGGATAAATGTTTGAGCTGATAAAGGCACATAATGGAAGTCAATCTTGATTTAAGCCTCTGTTTTCTAGGTAATTGCTCAGCTCTGCTGTTTAAGAATTTAGTGATTCTGGGTTTTTCTGAACTCCCTCGACGGACATTTGGGACTTCCAGAAGCAAGCCTCTTCAGGGAGCCTGGCCTGGTGAGAACCTTGGGTTTTGCTTTTACTTCTAGTCCTGAGGTCAGGAGCACACTGCTAAAACTGTGCTCTTAAAAAAAAAGCTCTGTGTTATTTGATAATTACTCAGTCTCTAGTGGGCTGACAAGGCTGCTGCTAAGGTTTCTTTTGTGACAGCCTTTGAAGTGAGGGCTGTGGGTTATTGACCAGAGAGTGATTAGGAATTTATTGTGCTCTAATCTAAGTTTTCTATTTTGTTTGTTAACCCCTACACGTATCAAAAATTATCATTACATATCTTGCAGTTAAAATCATGTGATGGCCTGTGCTTTTTATTTATTTCTTTGTTTGTTGGTTGGTTGGTTTTTCTAAGACAGTGTTTTTCTGTGTAACCACCTTACCTGTTCTGAAACTCACTCTGTAGACCAGGCTGGCCTCGAATTCACAGAGATCCACCTTCCTCTACCTCCCAAGTGCTGAGATTAAAGGCATGAATCACCACCTAGCTATGGCTTATGCTTATAAGTCCCAGCATGTCAGAGGCTGAGGCAGAAGGGCTGCATGAGTTCAAATCCAGCCTGGACTATAATGTGAGACCCTGTCTCCTCTCTCTCTCTCTCTCTCTCTCTCTCTCTCTCTCTCTCTCTCTCTCTCTCTCTCTCTCTC
>CABHPH010151815.1:38084-73094 GCA_902168325.1 Peromyscus nudipes | reverse complement strand
CTCTCTCTCTCTCTCTCTCTCTCTCTCTCTCTCTCTCTCTCTCTCTCAATCTCTCTCTCAATATCTCTCTCTCTCTCTTTCTCTCTCACACACACACACAAAAAAAAAAACCAACAAACCCAAAACCATAAATCCGTTTCCTTTAAAAAAAACTATCATACTGAGTTTAATATGGCAAAAGCTACATTTCATAACAATCTCCTCACCCCAATATTTCATCCTCCGCAAAGAGAATTATCCCGTAGTAACACCAGTCATTGTAGGTGCACGGAGGTGCAAGCCCACAAGACATTCTACTTGGAGACATCTCCAGATTGAATTGTACCATGCAGGTTGCATTTGAATGTAAACTGCTGGTACAGAGATGCAGAAGGAAGTAGCTCAAGTCTTCCTGCAAATGAGCTTCAATACTGAGGAAGAGATGAGTCAGAGAGTGGGTCTGTTTGTTTGTTTGTTGTTTGTTATGTTTTAGTTTTCGAGACAGGGTTTCTCTGTGTAACAGTCTTGGCTGTCCTGGAACTCGATTTGTAAACTGGGCTGGGCTTGAACTCACATGTCTTCCTGCCTCTGCCTCCCAAGTGCTGGGATTAAAGGAGTGAGCCACCACCACCAGGCTGAGGGTGGCTCTCTTTACGAGAAAGTAATATGAAGTATGACAGGAGCACACAAAAGGAAGAGACATCACCAAGACAGAGAGGAGGCCAAGGGAGGGCTCAAAACTGAGGGAGGCTTTACACCGGGATTTGACAGGCAGGCTTATGACCAGAACACTTGAAGAGAGTGTAGCATGAATCTTAAAAGTTCTTATTAATAAAATCAAACCTGAGCCAGGTATTGGGGTGAACATTGGAAGGTCAGAGAGACAGAATAAGCCACAGCTATCTCACCTCGCTGAATCCTCAGCTGGTCTTGTTTCCTCAGACTGGATGCCCCGAGCCCTCATCCAGAATGGGTCTCAGCTGAACTGCTGCTAGAAACCTGAAAGCTTAACCAGCCACATGCTTCTCTAGGCCAAAGGCTTCTCCAGGCCAAAGGCCTCTAGTTTCTGGTCCTCACGCTTTGTATACCTTTCTGCTTTCTACCACCACTCCCTGGGATTAAAGGTGTGGCTTTCTGGGATTAAAGGTGTGTATCACCGTGCCTGGCCGTTTCCAATGTGGCCTTGAACTCACAGAGATCCAGAGGGATTTCTGTCTCTGAAATGCTAGGATTAAAGGCGTATGCTACCACTGCCTATCCTCTATGTTTAATATTGTGGCTGTCCTGTTCTCTGACCCCAGATAAGTTTATTAGCATACACAATATTTTGGGGAACACAATACCACCACAAGAGAGGACATTCAGAGTAGAGGGAAGAGCTAAGTGTGCAGACATGGCCAGGAATCGGTGGGACGTGCCTGGGAGAAGATGAGAGAGTATTGTAGGGGATAAACTGGAAAGGTAGATAGAGCCACATCTTGCATTGTCTTTTCTTGGGTATCGTCTGAAAACCTGGAGGCCCATTCCTCAGATAAGGTGGACCGAGCCATAGTTTGTGGGCTAGAGCTGGACCTTATCATTGTCCTGTTAAAGACAGACTGCTCAGAAGGCATTGTGAATGATCACTACTCCAAGGATGAGGAACACCGTGAGAGATAGGCAAATCAGTGAGTTAGGTATGCTGCAGTGACCTGGGGGAGAGAAAGCAGAAACCGAAAGGGCTAGAGGAGGACAATGGAGTCACGGAGGATGAAAGGGGCTTTTCCTGCGTGCAAAAGCACAGCCTCGCTGCTCACAGAGCAGTGTGATAGCCTCAAGGTGGGTTCTAACCCCAAAGGTCTGGAAGGTTGGCTTTGTGACATGTAAGAACCCTACATTCCAGAAGAGACCATTGCCCCGCAAAGTGTAAGGGCTTGTGAGAGCTTTAGTCAGACCGCTGCAGATTTCAGAAACTAGTCCATCTCTCTCGCCCCCAGTTATATCAGCAGAAAGAAACATGCTGAAAACTACTGACCGAAGTACTACTGTTAGCTGCTGAGATTCCAGTGTGGAGACATGGGAGATGCTGAACACGGTGTTCTTCCTCAATAGTCACAGGGCACCCGAGGCCGGCCTGTGGGTCTAACAACACAGAGCTTTAGTTTCGGGTCCCAGAACTAAAAAAGAGAAACAAGAATTTATCTAAAACTCAGCATAATACCGTGAGTAAGATAGGGATGGAAAGGAAGCAAGATCATGGGAAGTCGTTGTGCGGAAGACACGGAGTTGCTAGATAAGAAAAGAACACTAAAAGACTGTGAAACTCTGGTCATTTTACTGAGTTTCTGAGAAAGCTGGTGTAAGTACAGCCCAAGGAAACAAGCAGACAGACGGACAAATGCAGGTCTTCACTAATCACGCTGAGGCAAGAGTGGCAGAAGATGGGATGGTCTGCAGCCCGAGAAGACATTGTGTGCTGCAGTTATAGAAAAGGAATCCCGCACACCTCGCATCTAACTAGTAAGTCTAACCTCACTTAGTTTATTTATCAAACAATTATCTCCCCACCTGTATCTGCACAATTAAACTTGGTAACAACCCCATGACTTCCATACTGTTATCGTTTTGGCTTTTTAAATGGGCCACACAGAGAGGTTAAGCAACAAGCCCACCGCCATACAGCGATCCTGTGGCATCGCTAAGAGATTAAGCACGGTCCATCTGACTCCAGAGTCCATGCTCTTAGGCAGAACACTGATGCTGTTGTATATTTGAAGGTGGGGAAAAAGAAGGGCTGGTTTAGTTGCTTGGTTGGCTTGTTAGTTAGGTTTTGTTTGTTTTAGTTTTTTTTTTTTTTTCTTCTTGAGAAATTTTATGCATGAGTCCTGCATTTACATATTTCTACCCCCTCTTCCCTCCAGCTCCTCTCATGGCACTCAACTCCCCCAGATGCAACTCTCCCTCAAATTCATAACTTGGTTTATTATTACCGGGGTGTGTGTGTGTGCTGTGTGTATGTGGCTACAACCCGCTGAGCCCGTCTAGTGCTGCTCATGTGCTGAGTGTTTGTCCAAGTGCCCTGAATATGGGCTCTGTTGCTCTCACTCTCCCTTCAGTTTTCTTTTTCGTTTATTTTCTTTTTTCAATTTGATAGATTGAGAAAAAAAAAAAAAGAACCAGAAGAACCTCAGGAGGGTGCTGTCAAAGGCAAGAGCCTTGCTGGAGGCCGAAGGCAGTCACAGCATTCACAGCTGTCCATTTTCTCTGGTAGCTAACCGCTTAAGTTGTGAGGGTATGAGAGACTCAGAGATGAATTAGACGTGGTTTCTGCCTTCAAGTGCGTAGTGCAGAGGGGGTAGCCAGGAGGCTTTCTTCTGCGTGCAGACAGTTGCTAACCACATCACGGTGCACGGGGACTACTTCTTATGGAGGTGTTGCTCAATGAAGAGAAGTTAGGAATGGAGGGAGTGGAAGACAGGGCCCTCTAAGCAGAGACTATTAAGAAGTCACAAGTAAAGGAAGATGAACGCACATGAGAACCCACAGTTGTTCCTCATAGCTGGGAATTGAGCATGTGTGATCGCATGATACTCATCCAAAAACAGGGATAAATTAGACCAGATGTTGACGTTCATCCGGCTCATAAGTGTCGTTTGAGCCCTAGTGAGTATTTTTAGATTAGCGCTTCCAGGTGCCTGCTAAGGCTATGCACCAGTGGCCCAAGTTAAGTTCAGTTAACATCATGAAGTTGAAGTCTTCCCATTCTTTTCATTTACATTATATCATGAGAGTTGGAGAGACGGCTCAGAGGTTAAGAGCACTCACTGGCTGCTCTTCCAGAGGATACGGGTTCAATTCCCAGCACCCACATGGCAGCTCACAACTGTCTGTAACTCCAGTTCCAGGGGATCAACACCCTCACACAGACATATATGCAGGCAAGACACTAAATGCACATAAAACAAAAATAAATGGAGTATTTTTTAAAATAAAATAAATTAAATCATATCATGACAGAAGAGAACAGATGTTCGGTCACACGGTCTTACTTTCAGTAGGTGCACATCTGGCTCTCATGTGACAGCTTGAAGTTCTGGGGTTTTTTTTTCCTATTAAAAAACAATCAAGTACTTTTATAATTCTGCAACTGATTCTGTGACCAACAAAGCTCTGAAATGTGCCCAGAGCAGTAACAGAAAAGGACTCTCCTCTTATGCCTAAATAGCCATCATGTGTTTCAGTCTGAGTTGAATTGTATGTTTCTTCTTCCTCCCTTTTAAACAGGAATTGTTTGACAGAAGATGATGGAAAAAATCCTGGAGAAGTTAGATGCCCTGGATGAGAATGCAAGGGTACTTGCAGCCGCCAGATCAAAGGTATATGAAGTGGAAGCTGAGAAGACTGTACTCATTAAAAAAACTAACATTTCAGATAAGATTTTTACTTTATAATTAATGGTGCATTCATATGACAAATTCATTTATATCTTCATATAAATGGCTTTCAACTTTGTAAGAAGATCATTTGAAAGTCATTTATCTAAGTAGATAACAAAAAGACTTATTAAGTAATCAAGGACATAATTCAGTGGTAGAGCTGGCCTAGTATACTGGAGGCCCCAGGACAGCAAAAAAGAACAGCAATGATAACAATTAACTATACAAGCTCACTTCTAGGTAGCTGTCATGTGCTAGGTCACATATGTATCAAAACTGCTTTAAAAAATACTGCCTCCCAAACACTAACTATGGCTACCCACAGTTGTTACCCATATGCTAAGTATATACAAAGTTACTTAGTAGATACCTGAAAAGCATCAAGTCCCACCTCTAACCAGGAAGTTATTTGCAATTGACAGCCACTGGAAGAAGGAAAAATCAGTTTTTTTTCAATGGAGTGACACTCCAGGACAGGCTGCATGCTCAGGAGCAATTGGTCAACACAAATTAGACTCTATATTTGTGGTTTTGGGTTTTTTGTTTGTTTTAAAAAAGAAAGAACATGAAGTTGGGGGGCAGATATCAGAGGAATAGGATAAGAGGAAACAATATGATCAAAATGTAGTGTACAAAATTCTCAGAAAAATAAGTAAAACTTTAAAAAGGAAAAGTAACATTTGGCGTTGTTACTGAATTAAGAATAATTGGACTATATAGAAACAAAGTAAACTTAAATAGGCAGGACTCAGAATTCAAGGCAAAACAGTTAACAAAGATAATACTTCCCGAATACTAGAGTTTTAGCATATATGAGTAAGTTGATTCTGTTCCCCAGAAATTCTTTTTAAAGTATGTGCTATAGGCTCAGAGCAACCTACAGCTCCAACAGCCATCCAGCAGGGAGGAAACCTGCAGTTTAGTCTATTTGATTTCTTCATGTCCTGCAGCCAAAGTGTGTGAGTGACATCGCCAGCAATACGGTCTTCCCTAGTTCAGTTCTGACACTCAGTCAACTGTACAGACAATAGCCTTATCATTTTCATGGTCTTAGGAACGGACCTCCACGGGCAATCCTAGGGAGGCAACCCACCACTTACACTGAGGCCATTCCCCTAACAGCCCTATTGCCCTTGGAAGTGCCTTTTCAACTCGCACTTCTTTCAAAATCTTTCATTGCTATTTCTACTGTTCTTCCACAATGTTTTTACTAATCTGTAAAATGCTCAATATATTGTAAATATATAATATATTTTTATATATATAAATTATATAAACACATTATATAATTTAAAAACCTTTTTACACTCATTCCAAGCAAATGTTAATTAATCTTGGGATCTAAAAAAAACCAAGGGGATTTTTTTTAAGTCAGCAAGGTTTAATACAACAAGAAAGATTCCATCACTTGAACTAATTGTTTCATCAAAATGACAGTGCTGAGTACAGCAGTGTGGATGGAAACGCTACCTCATCTGGCTTTCCCTGACCCACTGTCAATCACCTTTTATGAGACATCTGGCCTCTTCATCCTGGGGTGCTACCACTGCTGTAGGTCCACTGTATGTCTCCCCACCCCCAAGGGTCCCAAGTGAAGCCTGATGACTCTGATGCCCACAGAACAGGGCCAAAGGCATTCATGCATTGACCTGGCATTCCCATCCCTTGAGCTGGCTCCCTGGGCAAGGGTGACAAACTCCAAGAAGGAACTGAGGCCTCACCTCTCCATCAGTGATACCTAACTGGTTAAAGAGCTACAGACTGAGTGAACAATCCCCACTCCAGTGTACTTTCTTGCAGGGAACAAATACAAAACATATTCTCTAGGGAAAATAATTGCCTACCCCCAGGACAAGCTTAATTATTCCTTCTCATACTGTTCTATCCCTATATCCATCTATTGCTGGCCATTGCCTCTGGTACTTTGGGGAGCTGTCGTTACTTAAAGTATACTTAGCTCCAGTATCCATTGAAACACAAGTGTTTTGCACATTAGTCAGGAACCAACAAATCTGCAGTTCACTGTGGAGTCTGCAATCACCATTTGCCAGTTACCTTGGGTACACTATCAAAGATTTCCTTCCTCCACACCAAGGAGTTGAAGCAGGAATGCCTGGTACCTCCCTGTATGTTACCCCTTTCACACTGATTAATTGACACCCAGCCTTTAAAGCCTCCAAAGACTCATAAGCACAGTATTTGAATTTCTAGCAATCCCATCTCCCAGAAGGAACTTTGTTTGACAGGGATTTTGCCACCTTTGCTTTCAAGTAACCTGGACGGGTCCAGTCATCCTTTTTCATCTCCTGAGTATTTTAGAATCTTCTGATGCCAACTTATCCGCCAGTGTGAGTCATTCAGATCTGCCACAGCTCTCCTTCCTCATAAAGATTGCATCCCACTGTGGAGCTCAGCAAGGCCATTGAAGACCCAGTTCGGTATTTGATGCCCATTCCTGTTCAGCTTTGTGGAACGGTCACCAAACGCTGGACCTCAAAGCCACATACCCCTCAATCATGCCTACCCATCCTCTGCTGTCTTCCAGTCCCTGATATATGGACACTGGAGCTGGCAATAACTGGCTTGTAAGTGACAGTCCATCGGGAACCTGTCTCCCTCTGATTTCCTCCGATCCTACAGCCTTTGTCTGAAGGAGGAACGAGTATTCTATTACTTGGTTTCTCTGTTTCTACTGCACTCAGACTTGTCCACCCTGTGCCCCTTGACCTCAAAAGCTAAGCAGTGAGAAGCTCTTCTTACCCAGAAGTCTTTCCTGGTTGAAGTCGTTCAGATACTGAATATCTCCTGCTTATCACAGTTTCCTACACTGTGCCTATTAGGGCTCTATCTGCATGCTGAGTCATAGGTTTTCCTTTGAGTTAACACTCAGACCTGAGGGCTCTCTTCTGTCACTTACATAGTGTGAATTCTAATTGGTTTTAATAATAAAAACCCAGAGTCAGATTTCAGGGTGAAAGCTGAAAGATCAGAGAAGCATAGCAGCCAGCCACTGGAGAGACTTCTTACCTCTTGGAATCCTCAGACTGAAAGGGTCCCAGCTCCGGTCTCCACCCCGCCTTATCACTTCCTCTCTCTACCCAGCCATATCACTTCCTGTTTCCTTCTCCCAAGTACTGGGATCAAAGGCATGAGATCCCAAGTGCTGGAATTAAAGGTGTGTACCACCACTGCCAGGCCTCTAGTGGCTAGCTCCCCACTCTGATCTACAGGCAAGCTTTATTTGTTAGAGCACAAGCAAAATATTACCACACACTTACCTCACTCTCTTCTCACTCTCTAAACCTTCTCCTGGGTTCCGAGTCTTTGCTTTGGTTCCCAGGAAGGGCTGTCTGACAGATCCAGCTTCTAATCTCCTCCCACAGAGTCCTCCCCACTGTGAGAAATACCAAGTCAACACCTACATCTGATCCTTTTATTTCATCCTTCCTACCAAATCAGAGGCTAGTGTTGAGATTTGCATCCACATGTCTTTTTCCCATGGGAATTCCTTCCTTACATGGGTAAGTTCATTCTGGGTGGAAAGATGAACTTCAGTTACATGCACAGACCATACAAGTGATGTCATAGCTCACTTACCATCATATCCACGCCATTTACCAGATTTTAATATGTTATCTGGTCCATTAGCTAGTTGGTGAGCATCTCCTTACTCAGGTCGTAGACATCAGTCATCCAAAAGGAATGCCACCACATTCCACATAGAGGAAGATGATCACCCTGGGATATCTTACAAGCATGCTGAACTCTCAGATGGCTCAATCCTGGTTGCATGGCTTATCACCCATAATAGGAAGCATACAACTGATAGTGCAAAAAAGAAGCACAATATCTCCTCATACGGGGGAAGAAAGCCATGTCAGGATTGCATACAAAGGATGCTCCACCCTCAGATGGATCAATGTCAGTAGCATGTATTATGACCCATCACAGGGGACATGTAGCTGCACCTCTCCAAATCATATTTGATGGCTGGTCCCTGTACAGATGTGAATTATATCATTCTTTCTGGAGAGACACAAGCAAACATCTGCTCACCACAGGAGGAGCACTGACAACAGATCAAAAAACTGGTGAACCCAGTGAGTTTGTTGGGGTTAGTTATGAGAGCATGCATGCCTCATGCATTCCTGTCCTATGGCCCTCCCTCTTCCCTCCAGGCAGGAAGATTTCAGTTCAGAGGAAATGAGTCTACAGCAATTATATAGGTCTCTCCTTAAATTCTAAAAATTTAGAGTTAAAAAGGCTCCTGAATGGTTATCAGTGTGTTACCTTTATTGAATAGATGGGATAAGATTCATATAGGTCACACAGTAAAGGTATAAGGTTCTTTTCATATTTTAGTGCATAATGTTTTCAGTCTTTAATTTTAAATCTGAAATATTTTCCATTATTCCCCTACACATAAATTCTCTCTGTCCCTCTGTCTCTCTCTTTCTCTGTCTCTCCCTGTAGAGAGAGAGAGAATAATTTTTTGTCCTTAATATACAGAATTTTGCTTGTAGAAAGAACACTTACTTTTTCATTTTTTTGACTTCACTGCAGAAAGCCAACACTCAGCTTAAACAGAGACAAAATCCTTTGACTACACCTCTGCTGTCTGATCTTCAAGTGGAATTTGGAGGCACAATTACTCCACCTACATCTAAGACAGTAGCAAAGACAACAGCTGAGTCATGTGACCTTAAGACGTCAAAAATGTAACTATCGTAATTCAGCTGAGAGTTTTAAAGCACTGTATTTGCTGTAGATTATCTGATAATGTGAGAAACTACAACTAGCCCAGCATAGTGGCACACACCTTCAATCCCAGCTCTCGGGAGGCAGAGGCTGGCGGAGCTCTGTGAGTTCAAGGAGAGATTTAAGAGGAGTTATATTAGGAGAATGGACTCATGGAATTATGGAGACTGGGGAGCCCCAGACAGGCCTTCTGCAGGCTGGAAACCTTGGGATGTTAGTACCATGTCATGGCACCGCATAAAAGAAAGGAACCCTTGGTGTCCTTTACCCAAGGATGAGCCTGATTTATTCTGAAGAGCTCTGATCTCTCCTCCTGAACAAAGCCCACTCTTCCTATTTATTGAACAACAAAGGAAATATGGTATTGAAAAGGGATGAGGAATTTCTGTCTTAACAATTTTTTTTTACAGCAACCTCGTCAAGTAAGATACTCCTTTTCTGACTCTTTTGACTCAGAATAGCACACAAAGACACAAGCAGACATCATCAAATATTACCAGTCTATACTCATGTATTGTTTTCAATATTTAGGGGAGGTTGAGGCATTGCTTTCAATACTTTGTTGCTTCAGCAAATGGTCTTAGGTCGCCACAAATCTTATGCACATACTTTGTCTAGAGTCAGGGCCATGAATGAGCAATGAAAGAGAAACGGGACATATCACTCCACAGAGCCAAAGCATAATACGTCTGATTGCAATGTTTTTGTTTTTGCTTTTTTAAGGTCAATTAATTTCCAGCAAGCTGAGTAGATTATACATAAGCAGAATAAGTACATGGTTATAAATGATCTCAAAACATTGTAACTTGGTTACAGATTGAGAGTTTGCTCTATAAAGGCCAGCTTCAAACAGCATTTCTCAGCAAAACCATCCACACAGTAGAATATGAGGGATGGGTGGTCCAATTTTTCATCTGAAGTCAAAGGCCTGAAAACCTGAGGGAAGGTGGGAGCACTTGGAGTCTTGGAACCCGAGGGACAAGGGACCTAGAATTCTGGTATCCAAGAACAGCCAGAGATGAGTGCATGATTTGGAGAAGAGGAAAAGTTGTTTGTTGTTGTTCTATTTAGAATCCCAGAGGATTGAATGGTACTTGCCCACACTGAGGGCAGATCCTCTTCAGTCCACTAACTCTTGTACCTACCTAGTCTAGAAACACTCTTGCAGACCTACCCAGAGAGAATTATTTGGCAGTTCTTTGGGTAATCCTGGATTCAGTCAAGGTGGTACCTAAAAATCTTAGCCACCATACTGTTACCAGAGTTGTTAGGGTTAGACTCTAGTCCTCCTAACCCTGACAAGCTAGGCTCAGCCACTCATCCTCAATACACCACATAAAGAAATAACAGTAAATGGCAGAGAAAGCAGAGCTGTTCACTGTGGCCACAGTAAACAAATTGGGAAACAAATAGATAGGTCCAAGGACATGTAGTCCCCCTACACACACACACACACACACACACACACACACACACACACACTTTCAGAATCCTGACATGGGATTTAAGTTTAAATAGAGGGCAAGGGACATGTAGACCTAAGCATTGTAGTCAAGGTGTGGTGTACTCTGATAGGTGGTTTGATAATCTGCCAGTACTATGTGAAGTCTCTTTCTAGGAAACCAGCTTCTCCTCTGGTTGATGCTAGGCTTCAGCCCTCCCCTTTGCTCAGCATGAGACTTCTGAGATATGTCAATTTCTTGCAGTCCACCATTTCAAGGAGTCTGGTATAAGTTTTCTTCCTCAGAATGTCTTCACTCCTCTTGGGACAGTTACAGTACCTAGAATAAAGAGCGTAGAGTGAAATTCTTCATGTAATACATAGATGCTGTCATCCTATCTGATTTATGAACTGTCCCTGAGTCCATATCTCACCACTTTCCATTTAGACTTGTCCCCCCAAATCTCCTGGAACCAAGTTCTGATGTGTGTTCTGTGAATATTGGCACCCCGTGTGCCCTGGTTCCTGCCCTAGCAGCAGGTGTGTCCTGTCCCCTCCACTTCAGGCTCCTTCTCAAGTCAGTCTCAGTGTTCGGCCTTCAATCTATAAAATGGGCATGTTAATAGTTCCCCAAATCTGTGTCTTAGCTATGTTTTGTAAATTTTCTGATTATTTTCATTCAGAATAACTTTCATTTCTTCCAGGCGTACATCTTTCAAATATAAGCCTAAATCCAGAAGTGACTTTGAAGAGTCAGATTTACCTGGTCTTGCAGCAAATATAAACTGTGAAGAAAGTGAGTCAGTGGGTAATGCTGTGTGTGATACTGACTTCTCCTTCATTTATTAATGAGCACTATTGAGTAGTAATTTATTAATTACTTTCTCCTCCTCCCCCCACTTATATAAACACACACACACACACACACACATTTAGATGTAATCTCACCTTATTGCCCTGTCTAGACTTGAATTCCTTAGACTCAAAAGATCCCTCTGGCTCATCTTTTCAGGTAACCAAGCATATACCATCAGACGTGGTTTACAAATACATTTTTATGAATATACTTTTGTTTATGTGGTTGTTTCATTTCATTTCCTGGGGAGACATGAAGAAATAGCAATTACCCCAGACAGCTAGGGTATGAACAGACCAAAGAAAAATGATTCTATTTAAGTCTGATGATAAATCAAAAATCCATTCAGATTATTTCCGTGAATATACATGGGTGAGAAGTTACTTACAGGAACATGAATGACTCTTGCCAGGATACCACCAGGAAGTCCCTCCCCGAGGAGTTACACTATTGAAGAACCCTAACCCTCAGTCAACCTTCCCACCTTCTGTATTTCCTGGTCATTACCCCTTCTTCCCAGGCCATGTGCACAGGAGCAAAATTATGTACATCTTGAGGCAGGGGTAGTGGGGGTGGTGACTGGAATCTCACGTGAGAGCCTAGTGGCCCTCACCTCTCCTAGGAAGGAATGTTAATAGCTTTCACCGCAGACTCTCACTGTATTGTCCTTATTTCCTTACACACAGAAGGTCAAGTCCTTTCGTATGTCACCATAGCACTTGCTGAGTCATGATGGCCAATGGTCAAGTCACGCCTAGAGGAAGTAGTTCTACTACGGCACTATTTCTCTTTCTTCTAAAAGGAAAGGCCAACTTTTCTTTTAACTCAACCCTAAGACTTTCCTTGCAGTTAAAAAATAAAAGTCAAGTATGAATTGCTTGTTTAATAGAAACATACTTACAGGATTAGAAATTTTAGGAATCTGTGGTCCCAGAATTTTATTGGTTTTCAGAGGGGCTGAGTGTTGTGTGTTACTTTTGTTTTTCTCTGTCCTTGTCAACCTGATGATTACACTCTCATCACCCTCCTTGACCGAGGCTTCTTGTCTACACTCTGCCCCTTAATGCCTTATGTCTGTGTTGTGTACTGTAAATTCTCAAAAGATGTGTTTATACGCATGGCCTTTACTCTCTCCATTCCTGTTTAAATATCAACCCACTCCAGTCAGGATCCCTCCCTTGCTATTGTGCTTGAAGTACAATGATAATGAGGATTGCCAGTGGCCCAATGTTGCTAAATCCAAACATTTTTCATTTCTATTTTCTTCTACTTCTCGACTCAGTTAGTTGATCATCCCCTCCTTTTTTTTCTTTTCTTTTTTTAATTAAGAAATTTTTTATTCATTTTACATACCAACCACAGATCTCCCTCTCTTCCCTCCTCCTGCCCCTTCCAGTCTCCCCCCACCCTCCTCCCACAACCTACTTTCCATTCCCTTCTCCAAAAAAGTAAGGCCTCTCATGGGGAGTCAGCAGAGCCTGGTATATTCAGTTGAGGCATGTCCAAGCCCCTCCCCATGCATCAAAGCTGTGCAAGGTATCCCCCTATAGGTAGTGGGCTCCAAAAAAGCCAGTTAATGCACCAAGGATGGATCCTAATCCTACTGCTAGGGACCCCTTAAGCAGATCAAGCTACAAAACTGTCTCACTTATGCAAAGGGCCTCGTCCAGTCCCATGGAGGCTCCACTGTTGGTCTAAAGTTCATGAGTTCCCACTAGTTTGGTTTGGTTGTCTCTGTAGGTTTCCCCATCGTGATCTTGATGCCCCTTGCTCATAGAATCCCTCTTACCTCCCTTTGGCTGGACTCCTGGAGCTCAGTCTGGTGCTTGGCTGTGGATCTCTGCATCTGCTTCCATCAGTTACTGGATGAAGGCTCCATGATGACAGTAGGGTATTCATCAATTTGATTACTGGGGTAAGCCACTTCAGGCACCCTCTCCACTATTTCTGGGGTCATCCTTGTGGATTCCTAGGAACTTCCCTAGCACCCAGTTTCTCTCTATCCCTATGATGTCTCCCTCTATCATGGTATCTCTTTTCATTGCTCTCCCACTCCATCCCTGTTCCAGCTTGACCATCCTGTTCTCCTATGTTCTCATCACTCATCTCATACCCTCTATTGCCCCACACACACTCCCAGTTTGCTCATGGAGATATCATCTATTTCCCCTTCCCAGGGCTATCCATGTGTCCCTCTTAGGGTCCTCCTTGTTAGCTATCTTCTCTGGAGCTGTGGATTGTAGTCTGGTTGTCCTTTGCTTTACATCTAGTATCCACTTATAAGTGAGTACATACTATGTTTGTCCTTCTGAGTCTGGGTTATCTAACTCAGGATGATATTTTTTAGTTCCATCCATTTGCCTGCAAATTTCACGGTGTCATTTTTTTTAACTGCTGAGTAGCACTCCATTGTGCATATGTGCCACATTTTCTTTATCCATTCTTCAGTTGAGGGGCATCTATGTTGTTTCTAGGCTCTGGCTATTATGAGTAATGTTGCTATGAACATAGTTGAGCATGTGTCCTTGTGATATGATTGAGCATTCCTAGGGTATATGCCCAAGAGTGATATGGCTGGGTCTTGAGGAAGATTGATTCCCAATTTTCTGAGAAACCACCATAATGATTTCTAAAGTGACTGTACAAGTTTGCACTCCTACCAAGAGTGGAAGAGTGTTCCCCTTGCTCTCCATCCTCTGGAACATAAGCTGTTATCAGTGTTTTTGTTCTTAGCCATTCTGATAGTTGTGAGATGGTATCTCAGAGTCATTTTGATTTGCATTTCCCTGATAACTAAGAATGTTGAGCAACTCCTCAAATGTCTTTTGGCCATTTGGGATTCTTCTGTTGAGAATTCTCTGTTTAGTTCTGTAGCTCATTTTTTAATTGGATTGTTTGGTATTTTGATGTCTAATTTCTTGAATTCTTTATATATTTTGGAGATCAGCCTTCTGTCAGAGTTCTTCTTCCATTCTGTAGGCTGTCATTTTGTCTTATTCACCATGTCCTTTGCCTTACAGAAGCTTCTCAGTTTCAAGAGGTCCCATTTATTAATTATTGTTCTCAGTGTCTGTGCTACTGGTGTTATATTTAGGAAGTGGTCTCCTGTGCCAATGCATTCAAGGCTACTTCCTACTTTCTCTTCTATCAGGTTCAGTGTAATTGGATTTATGTTGAGGTCTTTGATCCACTTGGACTTGAGTTTTGTGCATGGCAATAGATATGGATCTATTTGCATTCTTCTACATGCTGACATCCAGTTATGCCAGCACCATTTGTTGAGGATGCTTTCTTTTTTCCATTGTACAGTTTTGACTTCTTTGTCAAAAAGCAGGTGTTCATAGGTGTGTGGATTAATATTAGGGTCTTCAATTCAATTTCATTGGTCCACATGCTGGTTTTTATGCCAATTCCAAGCTGTTTTTATTACTATAGCTCTGTAGTACATCCCCTCCTTCTCAGTTTTAAGTTTTTCGGACTGTTGACAGCAAGCACAGCTCTACTCAAAAGAAATAAGAAATAGTTTATTTTTGACCCAAAGATGAGTGTCCATGGCATAAGAACATGGATTCCAAATGCCCCAAATAACATGTCCCAATGCAGAAATGTGTTTTTGAAGTTATCATAGGTAAGAAACAAAAGAAAGTCATAAACCAAGGTGTTTTTCAAATGTATTGGTGAGAACATAGAGGTCACAGTCAAGTGAGGAAATCTCAGCTAGACGTTTCACATGTTTTCTGATAACTTCCTTACCTTTGGGGATGGTGGAATCTTGTGGTTGACTATGTTAATACCTTTAGAAAAGATTTACCTGGGAGTCACAAGGCTGTTTGGTCATACGCAGATGTGGGCAATGAATGGCTATTGAAAATCTAACCAGAATACCAGAGATTGTTTGTCTATCACTATAGCAATCAAAAGTCAGAATCTTGAAAGTGCATTTTGTGTAGAGAGCCAGCTATCTCAGAAACCACAGACAATCTGCCTCCAGCCAGCTCCTGCTAGTGTATTGTCTAGGGAGTCAGTACAGAAGCGATTCATCTTTTCAAAGTTTTGTCTTGAACTTCAGGTTGGGAAGCTTGCCTTGTCCATGAGATTCATGATGCTACTACTTCTCTTCTTATCTCTCCCTGCACATTCCCCTCCTTATCAGCTCACTCTGTGTAGTGAGGAGCTCATGTACACCTAAGGCTCCCAAGTCCTGCATTTTTCCTGAGTCACCGTCCAGACTATCTCTACGTTAAAGGTTAACTCAGAACAAACAAAGCATTAGCAATGTGCTTTGCTGGGCTGCTTTTAATGCAGATGATATGAAGTACAAATGTGCCCTCATACTGCAGAATATGACATTCCCCTATCTGTCTCCTCTTCTTTCCTACTGTTAGTAATAACTCATATTGGTTTCACATGAAATGAGGCATCTGCAGCTGGGCATATCATTGTTAGTTCAGCATCTTAACAGCAAGAAAGGCTGTGTAAGTCAGAGCACTTTTACAACAGCAGACAGATGTGCAGAGGAGTATAAGCAACAGGAAAAGCAGGAAGGCTGCCCTGAGGCCAGAAAGGCTTGGGAGCCAGGAGGAACAAGAGGTTAACACTGAAGAATCCTCCTCTACTCTTCATGTCAGAGACAGTGTCATCAACTGCATTACAATAACTATCAACAGAAGTACAATAACTATATACAATATATACAAGTAATAAATACCTAAACAATGTCTAGTCTATTTGTATTTAACAAATTCAGAGAAAATAATTCTATTATCTATCCTATTCTATCTAATTCACTTTCTATCCTAATTAATCTTCAACTATAACTAAATAATCTTCAACTCCTTCAGACACCCAAGAAGGAAATAATATCAGCTAAGAAAAATAAAAACAGGAAGTACATGCAAGCACTGAGCTTTGCCTGTCAGGTTAAAAGTGCATCCTTCTACATTCTTTTCAGTTACCTCGCAGTACTAAATGATCTACTGTAGCCCATTTCCTAGGACTGCTTCCCCTACTGGACCTGATTTCTGTCCAATAGCCCCAATAGGCTTTTACCATAGATCAAGTCAGATGCTCAATTTCTGAGTCCTGAAGTGACATCACAAATGTTCACAGAGGTATACATTATCAGGAATGAGTGCTCTATTGGTGTGCTGTACTCTCAGAAGTCAGTGTGTGGGAAATGGCCCTCTTCGCCTTGCCTGGTGAGTTTGTTACTTTTGCTGTTGCTGTGATAAAATATTCTGACAAAAACAACTTGAGAAAGGAAGGGTTTATTTTGCCTCACAGTTCCAGTCCATCATGGTGGAGAAGCTCAAGACATCAAGTCATGGTGCACCTGCAGACAGGAGCAGAGAGAGATAGATGCAAGCTCAGTTCCCTTTTCTTTATGTATGCAGTTCAGGATCTCAGTCCAGGGAATGGCAATGCCCATTCTTAGAGTGGGTCTTCCCATCTCAATTAACCTCATCTAGGTAATTCCACACAAGTATGTCCATAGGCTTATCTCCCATGAGAGTCTAGATCCTCTCAAGTTGACAACTGCTATCAATCATCACACCTGTAAGTCTGGTGGTCCTTCTGAGACAGCTATTCCAATTCTTCCTAGCCTCTGGGGCTGTTCATGGGCACAGAGTCCATTTCGGATCTCCTGTTCATTTGGATGTCTGTTAGTCTTTGATGTCATCTTCACCTTGCGTTGTATATCTGAGGCTTAACTCCAGCAAGCTACTCTGCTCTGAGTGTCACCTGAACCACCTCCCATGGGCCAGTCCACAGCTCAATCTTCCAGAGAGCCTGTGTTTCCAGTTTTCAACAGAACCTTGTCACCAAGGGCAGAATCTCTAACACATGCATCCATTCTGGGTAAGTTTAAAAACATGATTCACAGTCTCTTACCTAGTCACCCAGTTTAAGCCTGGTCTGGAATGGCTGCCCATAAACAATGTCATGAGGGCTCAAGTCAAGGGAACCCTAGGGAAACTACTCTTATTCTCTCAGAGCAGGTGGGACTTGGTCCCAATGTAGGTGCATCATGGCACCATTTCAAGATTGTCCTTTCCAAGGCATGATTCATCCTTTCTACCCTGTCCAAGGTTTGGGGCCACCAGGATATAGGTAGTTTCCAGTGGATTCATGTTTGTTTGCCTTTGGTGTTATCTCAAAAACCAAGATAGAACAGTTATTATCATGCTATTAAATAGTCCAAAATGAAGGATAATCTCTCTCAGCAGGTCTTTAATAATTTCAGTTGCTTTGTCAGTCAATATGGGAAACACCACAACCTACCTTGAAAAAGTATCAACACAGATCAGCATGTATTTGAACTCTCTTGGCTTTGGCATGTGAATAAAGTTGGCTTGCCAGTCCTGGCATAGGTCTTGACCTTGGCTGTGTAAAAATCTCTGTTTTGTTGAGGTCAGTCTTTGGGTTATTCTTAAGATAAATTATATATCTAGCTAATGTTATGCTCTTCATATGGCTTCGGATAACCCCAGTCCTGTAATAGACAGCTTATTGTAATTAATCAGAGCATCTTTACAAAAAGTGACTAACACAAATGCTTAACCATTGGTCCTACCAAGTAGGCCAGAAGGAATACTGTTCCTTTCTCGTTTCCTGTCCAGTTGTCTTATCCAGATTCGGTAAATCTCCAGTGCTCTGGTTAACCTTGACACAGTCATCTGAGAGAAGCCTCGGTTAAGAAATTGCTTAGATCAGATAGGGGTTTTGTGGGTATGTCTGTATTGGCTTGATTACTGATTGAGGCAGAGGGATCCAGCCCACTGTAGGCAGCACCGTCCTTAAGCAGGGAGCTGGTCCTGAGATGGATAAAAAAAAAAAGTTAGGTAAGTATAAGCCTGTGAGCAAGTCAGAGAGCGAGCCAGCAGGAAGAATTCTCCCATGTTTTGCTCGAGTTACTGCCTTGACTTTTTCAATGATGGATGGTGACCTGGAAGTATAAGCCAAATAAATCCTTTCCTCCTCAAGTTGCGTTTGGTCAGAGTGGTTTCTCCCAGCAACAGACCTCAAGCCAGGATAAGCAGCCAGTAGCCTTTTCTATGTCAGAAGCAGAATACTGAGACCCAGATTCAGACCAGTCAAGCATGGGAATGAGTGGCATCATGTGACGAGCTTTAGCAACTTCATAGCCTGTGTTGCCTGCCAGACAATTGTCTCTAGCGCAGTGGTTCTCAACCTATGGGTCGTGACCCATCTGGGTTTGAATGACCCTTTCACAGAGGTCGCCTAAGACCATCAGAAAACACAGATATTTACATTATGGTTCATAGCAGTAGCAAAATTACAATTATGAAGTAGCAACAAAAATAATTTTGTGGTTGGGGGTCACCACAGCATCAGGTATTAAAACGTTACAGCATTAGGAAGGTTGAGAACCACTGCTCCAGAGGACCCTGTAGGTGGAACTGTTGGCCTTCTGTGGGGAAAAAAGTTACCTGAGCCTGCAGCTTAGTTAGGAATCCCTCCCCCAAAGAGGAATTTGTGAGTCAAAACTGTATCTCCTAAACAAGGCATGGTGGTGCATGCTTGTAATTCCAGTGCTTGAGAGGTAGAGACTGTAGGATTGAGAATTCAAGGCCAGCCTTGGCTGCAAAGCAGGTTTGAGGCCAGATTAGACTACATTAAGACCCAGTTTAAGAGAAAAACACATACTACCATCACCACCACCACCACCAACAACAACAACAGCAACAACAGCACCCAGTCCTGTCTCCCATTGTACATTCCAGAGATTTTGGAAACCACAGACACTCAAGATTGCTGCTGTTGTTGTTGGTGGTGGTGGTGGTGATGGTAGTATGTGTTTTTCTCTTAATCGATTTATTAACCTCAGTATACCCCAGCAAAGTCAAAGGATGTTCCTTCTCTGTTAATTTTACCTGAGACTCTGGGGGAGTACCTGTAATTGGCTGTCTGAACCATGAATCTCAGGCCTCCTCCATCTTCCTCAGAACCAGACTCCTGGGCAGACAGGACTTTCAGCTTCTGGCATGACTTTTTCCTGGAACACTCAGATTTCCAGTGACCTGTCTCCACAGCAGGCATGCCAGTTTCCCTTTCATGACCTTGCCTCCTTGACTTTGTAACCTGAGGTTTTGTCCTAAGAGGATGGTGGCTGTCTATGTCTTTAGCTGTACACAATCATTATATACTCTATGGGCAATGTCTGCCAGTTAAGAAAATTTCATGTCAATACTCCTATGTTTTGTAAATCAAGCCCTCTATGAAATATAGATTGTAGTCACCATCTTGACATTTTTGTGTCATCTGAGAATCCAAAACAATGCATCTCCAATGTGCTTGACAGCTCTGTTCTGAAAATGCCAATGATTCTCATCAGCCCTTTCTTGTACCACTGAGCCAGGTTTAGACACTTTTGCTTTGGTACCATTCTTCCTAAGGTCTCCTGGGATAAATCTATCTCTCTATGTTAGAAAAATGAGACACAGAAGCAGACAGACTCCATCGACAGGCTGAGGATGCTTTATTGAAACAGTGATGGGCCCCAACCTTTCTACAGGATGAAGGTTGAGAGCCTTTACAGGGGCTGGGGGACAGGTATATATACATACCCACATACTCGGGTAGCTACCAGGAAGTTACAGCTGGTTGTTGTGGTTTGACTGGAAACATGATGGGTTGCTTTTGGTACCTGGGCATATTGTTTCTGCAGGTGAAGCTGAACAGTCAGGCTGGGGCTAAGCCATTCTTTATGACTAGGGGCAATTGTCCCATACAGCCTGATTCAATTCCTCATGACCTGAGGCTATTACCCAACACTCTAGATCTACTACTTTATCCTCATTAATACTACAATTAGACTCTGCTCCTGGGACCACCTCATCAAAAGTAAGAGTTTCAGCTGGATGGTCCTAATGTCTTTTCCCTTCTTCCTCCCTAGCCTTATACAGCATGAGCCCTCTATCAGCCATCAGAAGGATAGTAAGTAGTAAGCAGGGCCCAATGACTGCCAACCTAGAGACTAAACCAATCACTCTGACAAGGTCATGCCAACAGGATGGCAGTCATCCCAACAGGATGGCGATCATGCCAACAGGATGGTCCTGTATGATTTCAATTTAGAATGTCTAGTGTGAAAAGGAGGGTATGTGCCTAGTAGTCTCCAAGTCATTATTCCCCATATCAAGGTTGAGGCAGGGGAGGGTTGTGGGGGGGTTCTTCTTAGTGGGGATGAATAGCCTCCAATGAGAGTACCCTGCTGGGTCAAAGAAGGGAACACCACTCCAGACACACCCTCATTTTCTTCCCTGTCTTCCTTAGTTTCCTCTGGGTATGGGGAATCAGGTTCTGTGGCTCACTACGCTTGGGCTGGGGGTCTTTCTTTTTTATATAATCATAAGCAAGGTTGGAGTGATTTGCTAGCACAGACCCCGAGGAGCTGTCACAAGGAATGGAGGCTGAGTCACCCACTCTGACAATCTTAGCTCTGAAATACGCAGATGGAGCAGAATAGAAAAGAGCTTTGAGTGGAGAAACAAGCCGTAAGCTAGGGAGAAACAGAAACGCAACAGAGAGCAGAGGCCAGACAAGCTGGACATCAACGCAGAAGGTTTGCCACATGAAGGTGACAAGCAGTGCCAGGGCCAGGAAAGGGGAACTCCCCAAACAGAGTCACTTGCTGGATGCTTGGAAGTGTTTCCCCCCAGAACTCCAGGACCCTTTCTGCTCTTAGGCAGGCTTTGGGTTCTCTGAGGCAACTGAATGACTTACTGAGGGTCCTGAGGTTTTACCTCTGTGAGCCACGTGTAACCAGGATCCTGGAGGTCAAGGTGTCTGTCAGTACAGAAGCCAACAAACAGACAGAAATTTCATTCTTAAAGTACTCTTTACTTAGCTGGCAATATGGTAAGTCAGAAAATCTGCCTTCCCCTAGCCATCTCCCGCTAACACATTTTACAGAGAACCACAATAAAGGCAAATAATCATTTCAAAGTCTGCGTCTGGGACTGGAGAGATGGATCAGCAGTTAAAAATACTTGCTGCTCTTGCAGAGGACCCAGAACCCATATGGCAGTTCACACAACCATCTGTAACTCCAGTCACAGGAGAACCCATGCCATCTTTGGCCTCTGCTGGCACCAGGCCCATGCATGGTACAGACACATTGTAAAACAGTCATGTAAGATAATAAATAAATATTGAACTTTATGTCTGTCTTCCTGGTGAGACGGACGGCCTTGATGCTCCTCCTCCCATCACCTCCTGCACTCTCCCCTCCTCTTCTCTTCTCTCTCTCTCTCTCTCTCTCTCTCTCTCTCTCCTCTTTGTGTGACAGAGAGGTTCATCTGCACTCAAGGATTCATTCTAAGTTTCACATTTCTCCCCAGTCATTATCCAGGTAACACTCAGCTAAAGGTTTACTCAGAATAAACCATTAGCACTGAGTGCTGATGGACTACTCTGGGAGTTTGGATGAAAATGGCCCCATAGGCTAATACATTGGAATGTTTGGTCCCTGGTTGGTGGAATTGATTGGAAGGATTATGAGATGTGGCTTTGTTGGAGGAGATATGTCACTGGGGGTAGACTGTGAGGTTTCAAAAGACCATATACCCTCAGCTAGCTTGCTCTCTCCTCCTCTCCCCTCTCCTTCCCTCCCCTCACCCCTGTCTCCTCCCCTCCCCTCCCCCTATCTCCTCCCCTCCCCTCTCCTCCCCTCCCCTCTCTTCCCCTCTCCTCTCCTCTCCCTCATCCTCTTACTTTTGGATAAGAACATAAGCTCTAAGCCACTGCTCCAGCATCATGTCTTCTGTCATGCTCCCCATCATGACGACCATGGACTCTAACCCTCTAAAATTGTGAGCCCCAAATAAACACTTTCTTTTATAGGTTGCCTTGGTCATGGCGTCTTGTCACAGCAATAGGGAATCAAATAAGACAGCTACTTACAACATGTTCATGCAGATTCCTTTCTATAGTATGAAGTGCAAATGGGCTCTTAAAGAATTTCGGGTACCTCTATCTGTCTCTTCTCAAAAGGATTAAAGTTAGCCCAAGAGACTTCTGGCTCTGGATTCACAATATTCCAACTCCCACACTTGAATTTCTAATGAGTCAGTCTAATGAGTCAGAGAGTTTATAAATCTCTAACACAGGTGTAACACTATTTCTGGCAGGTTTTGTTCACAGGATCCATATCTCCTGTTTTCTTATTATCTAAGCGCTTCTCGGTCTCTTAAATGTCTGTTCTCACCCCTAAAATACATTTGCTCAGAACTAATCCTGAGCCTGCCTGTTCCACACCCTCCCCTTCTTTAAGCCTACCCCATCTTACCGTTTCAAATATCATAAAAGCAGGGCTGGTGAGAATGACTCAGTGAGTAAGGGCATTTTCCACACAAGCATGGCAACTTGGGTTTGACCTCTGGAATCTATATGAAGGTAAAAACAGAAAAACAACTCCACAAAGTTGTCCCCTGACCTCCATACACATGCAGTGGTCTCTCTCTCTCTCTCTCTCTCTCTCTCTCTCTCTCTCTCTCTCTCTCTCCCTCTCTCTCTCTCTCTCTCTCTCTCACACACACACACACAAACACACACACACTTTAAATGTACCATAGAAATGCTATTATACTCTTTCTTTCTAACTATAATACGTAAGTGTCTCTGAGTGTCCGCTCCCTCTCTGATATCTCAGACCTCACACAGGCATCTTGAATCCAACGCCTAGAGCAAGACTTATGATTGTCTGTCCCCACCACACACACTAACCACTCTTTCCCAGCCTCTTCCTCCAGCATCCTCAACACAGCACACTAGACTGGGAAGCAACCCAAGTGTGAAGTCACCCCTGATTTCCTTGTCTCCCCATTCTCAAAGCCCAGCGAGTCCTTTCCACGCTAACTCATCTCCAGTTCAGTATTTTCACCATGTTGGCTGCCACCCCGATCCAATCACCTTTTACTTACAGAAGTCCTAGCATGCTCCCTGGGATGACTTCTTTCATCCCCTCCATCTTCCCAATTACACGTAACGAAGGTGCAAATAGCACCAAACTCTTGTATAATAGGTACGCTTTCTGATCCTAGGTGTCCCCATTTGCTCTCTGTCGCTGTGATAAAATACTATGATTAAAAGCAACTGGGGGGAGTGTGGTGGTTTGAATGAGAATGTCCCCCACAGCTCAGGCATTTGAACACCCGGCCCCCAGTTGGTGGCATTGTTTGGAGGTACAGTCTTGTTGGAGGAAGTATGTCACTAGAGGTGGGTTCTGAGAGTCGAAAGATCCACGCCACTTCCAGTTTGCTCTCACTGCTTCTACTTGTGGGTCAAGATGTGAGCTCACCTTCCTGATCTTGCCGCCATGCCTACGCTCATTGCCAAACCTTCGTTCAGCACCGTGTGCTCTTACCCACCTGGAACTGTAGCCCAAATAAACTTTCTCTTCTATAAGTTGCCTTGGTCTTGGTGTTTTATCACAGCAACAGAAGAATAAATAATGCATGGAGGAACATAGCCATTTAGCTTGTCCTTCTGAGTCACAGTCCATCATTGAGGAAAGTCAGGACAGAAACTCAAGGAGGAACCTGAGGCAGGGACTCAGGCAGAGGTCATGGAAGAATACTGCTTACTGGCTTGTGCCTCACACTCATAAAATTGTCAAAGAACAAAATTTCTAACCTAACATTTTAGTTACCTTCTAAAAGAGAATTATTACTATCTGCCTGACCTTCCATTATGGCCGTAAGGTTTCAAACCCATTTGCTTTTGTACAGTCATAGTGTTCCTTGAAAAGGTGGTTAGCATCCTATTCTAATGCCTCTTCACTGGCTTCTCACCACCCTTACTATGAAATGCGCTCTCCCTACAAAGACACTGAATGTTCTGAACTTTCCCAATAGATTGACATCATTCACTGTCTCCTAAATGACTACCTCTTCACCAGCCTCCTTCCAACACAGCTTCTAGATTTCCTCTCTGCCTACACACATTCACTGTTCACTCATTCACTCTTTGGGGTTTTCTGTGTTACCCAACTAAAATGTATGCATTGCCGTTGAGTGTTCTCAATTCAGGGCCTAGCACCAGTGCTTACTAGATATCAATTGAGTAAATAACCAGACTCCATATTGTTTGATATGTCTATTATATTATTCAGTCCTCAAAGCACCCATGTATGATAATTATTAATATTTGAAACTGACAGATGAGGCAGAAAGGTCAAAGAGGATAACTTTTCAAGATAATATAACTGACAAAAATGGGTTTGGTTTGAATTGCAGCATTATCTAAAACCAAAGTTGGGCTATTTCTCCCATATACTATGCTTATATTAAGAAAATTATTATATAATAATATGAATGAATAACATTCATAATTAGGAAAAGGAAAATGCAGGTTGAAGAGAATACCTCTCTTTTCCATGGATTTATTAAAGATTATTTTTACAACTTAAATATTATTTTGAATAATATACATGCTTCTATTTTATTTAGAAAGTACTTTTCCAAGAAAATAAAATTGTACTGTATAATAAATAAATATTTAAAAATTATATTCTATCACTTAAAACCTCAATTTTAAAGGAAATAATTTCAGAGGTTGGCAAGATGGCTCAGTTGGTAAAGGTGCTTGCTGCCAAGCCTGATGACCTGAGTTCAATCCCTGGGATCCACATGGCAGAAGAAGACAACAGACTCCCACAGCTTGTCCTCTGATGTCCATACATGCTCTGTGTCATGCATGCACCCGTGCACATGCATATCGACAAAACTAAATAGGATGAAATTTTTTTTTTTTTTTTTTTGGTTTTTCGAGGCAGGGTTTCTCTGTGTAGCTTTGAGCCTTTTCCTGGAACTCACTTGGTAGCCCAGGCTGGCCTCGAACTCACAGAGATCCACCTGGCTCTGCCTCCCGAGTGCTGGGATTAAAGGCGTGTGCCACCACCGCCCGGCTAGGATGAAAAATTTAAGAGAGCCATTTTGGAGTAGATTTCTCTCCACAAATATAAAAATATTGCATATATAAGCATACAGGATTATTAAAGCATAGGTCTAAAATATTTACTAGTAGGACAGGCGGCAGAAGATGAACAGATATGTGATAGAGAGATGGGTAAGATAGAAAAATAGAGTGGTATGTGCTCTGTGGAAAGGGGCAGAGCTGGAGACTGAACAACAGTGAGGACCAGGCTGATGTGGGTGACCTGCACTGCCACCTGAGGGCATGGTGATGTCCATGTCCGTCCCTGCTGCTGCCCAGGGCCATGTCTGGGTCCAGGGTCCTACTGCAGCTGGGGTCTGTGTTGATGTCCATGGCCCATGTTGCCACTGAAAGCCAGCAGATATCTCTGGTCTTTGCTGCTGCCTGAAGCCATGTCGATGTCCTTGGCCCAGGCTACCTCCAAGAGCCTTGCCAGTGACCATGGCCATAGTCTGCTGTCACCAGAAACCCATTATCCATGCTCCCATTGTCTATAAATAGCAGGGAAGCTACTTTTGCAGTGATATCAATGATTGCAGGTGCACAGTTGAGAAAGAGAGACGGGAAAAGCTTTTGTGACAACCTCTACCTTCCCAACTCTCCTGCGCCCCCCAAAAAGTAAAAAAGTAACAGCCTAAACAGGAGGCCATCAAAGAGAACTCTTAAAAAAGTGTGATAAGGATGCTGAGGTTAGCTCTCCACAACTGGGGTATGGGAGAGGAATGACTCAGTTACATTTAAGGGACAGGACCCTGAGAGTTTGGCCATACTCCAGGGAGTAGATAGATAACACAAGTTGGACTTGGATTTTTTAAATTTTTAAAATTTTTATTCTTTTTTTATTTTGGGGGGAGCAGGAGGTCTCAAGGGTGGTGGTAGATCATGGACTGGGAACTGAGTGTGATGGGGTGCATGATGAAATGCTCAAAGAATCAATTAAAATGCTGTGTTAAAATATTAAGTAGTAGTAGAGAAATTAGAAGTAGTTATTTTTTAATTATTTTGTGTGTGTGTGTTTGGATTTCCTTAGAACCAAGAGGAGAAAATCTAAAATGGAGTCCTATGTCTCTTCGCTTTCTTAAGGATAAAAATGAGGTGAGTGTAATTTGCATATTTGTGACTACTTAACCGTTATTTAAGCTTGTTCAAATAACTTTGTTTCTATGTATCACAATTTAAGTGAAGTTTAGAATCCAAAAGTACAAATGTATGAAAACAACACAAAAATTATGCATAAGCTAAAACTATACACATCTAATTTAAACATTTACTTAAACTTATAAACACATAAGCCTGTTGATCTTTTCATGTGTAGCTCAGGCCATTTTTTGAGCTATGGTTAGATAATACAATTACAATAACTACCAAGAATAGGTTTAGAATCAACCAATCACTGAGGGGGCTTCACCTGCATTCTGAAAACTTGCCCTCTTCAGACACCTGGCCACTCACTATTCAGCAGATCATACCTGGGGCACTAGAGAGATAAGTTAACCCAGAGAATCAGCGAGGGGAAACTACTTTAGAGTATTTTAAGTCAACATTGATTTGCTATTAACTGAGTATTACTGACATGGAGAAAGAAACATGAAACTACGCATGCTTAATGATGCTCATTAGTAACTATTATTTTTTATCCTTCGTGGAGCAGGCAGTACTGGTATTGTATTGAGCTTAAAGCTTCATGTGTTCTAGGCAAGTCTTCAACCACTGAGCTGTGCCCCCAGCCATATACCTATTTTTTTTGTTTCACATTCCTAAATTTTAAAATTAAAAAAGCATTAATAGTATCCATGCCCCAGGTTATAAGTTTATTCTTATCTACTTGTTTAAATCCCTGATAAATAAAAACCTCCCAAGAAATGTATAATATCACAGTTTGCTCATCATAATAATTTACTAGCCATGTTAGTTAAAATATGCAAAATTTTAATGGTTAAAATTAGCCAGGACCTTCTCTTTATGAGTATTATTCTGCACGGACTTGAGGATGTACCTAATGTCTTAGTTTCTTTTCCTAAGGCTATTACAAAACACCATGACAAAAAAAAGGGGTTTATTCTGGCTTATTGTTCCAGAGAAATTCGGTGTGTCACAGTAGGGGATACAGGGCAGGAAAGGCATGATGGTAGCAGAGACTGGATGCTCTCTGAATCTACTCTCAAGAAGTAGAGCATGAACATGAAGCCTCTACTTCCTCCAGTGAAGCTCAAACTCCTGAAGACCTCCCAAACAACACCAGCTACTGGGCTTTCATGTGAGCCCGTGGGAATGCTTCCTATTCAAGCCACAGCAGCTTGGCATGGCAATTTTACTTCAAACAATTCTATTTTGCGCTCAGTGGACTGTGACTTAAGCTCAAACACATAAGTATGGGTCCCCACGGAGTCCAGAAGAGGTTGCCAGGGCCCCTGGAGATGAAATTACATACAGACAGTTGTGACGTTGCAAATATGAGTGCTCGGAACTTAGGTCCCCTGAAAGAACAGTAGGTGCTCTTAACCACTGAGTAATCTCTCCAGCCCCTTGAGGGGCTGTAAAGTGGCTCAGTGTGGTACTTAGAATAATTCCTTGTGCTTTTTTGTTGAGATAAATAATGGTGATGTTGAATAAAATTATATTAATTCTGATTATTATCTTTTCATTGTCATTCACTTTAAAGAGAATGTTTTATTTTCTTCTAAGATTTCTTCATTGAGATGTATTGTAGAATTTCCACATATTTAAATTTTTTCCAGATACATTGCAATGTTTGATATCTAATTTAATTCTATTTTTAATCAAAGAACATATTCTGTGGCATTTTAAACCTAAACTTCTATTAAGACTTGTTGAGGTTGTATATTTAAGAATCCTTAAATGTTTACAAAAAATAGCCTCATAGAAGTACTAAATATCAGGTTTTTTCACATGAACATGGTACTTTCAACATCAGAACATATGTTAAGCCTTTAAACAAGTTCCTGCCCGTTTGAGTTCCTTCCCTGACTTCCCTCAGTGATGGATGAACTGTGTTGTGAAACTATAAGCTGAAATAAACCCTTTCCTCCCCAGGATGCTTTTGGTCATGATGATTGATCAGAGAAATAAAAACCCCAACTGAGACAGAATTGCTTTTATTTACCTAACAGTTACTTTTAATTAGAATGATTAGTTTACTAAAATTTAATGTAGTTATCATAACAGGTAGTGGTTCAACCTGTTGTTTTATTTTTTGTTGTTCTCCTGATTAGTTACATTTCTTGTTGCTGAAAGAAACAATTAAATGAAGGAAGAAAAGACTGATTTGGGTTTGTGGTTTAAGGAGAGGTGGGCCACCACCATGGGGAAGGCATGGCCACAGAAACTTGCTCGTATCTGGGCAAATCAGAAATCAGAGCAAGGGCTGGAAGGAGATAAGCCTAGGAGCCTCACCCCACAGTGACTCAGTTCTTTCAGCTAGGCCTCACCTGTTAAAGCCATGGTTCTCAATCTGTGAGTTGTGACCTCTTGGTGGTCACATATCAGATATCCTGTATATCGTATATTTGTAATTCATAACAGTAGCAAAATTACAGTTATGAAGTAGCAACAAAGTAATTTTATGGTTGGGGGGGGCGTTACAGCATGAGGAACTGTGTGAAAGGGTCACAGCATTAGGAAGGTTGAAAACTGTCTTACAGGTTCCACAACCTCCCAAAAGAGCATCACCAGCAGGGGACCAAATTTTTTTTTAAACAAATGAGCCTGTGGAGAACATTTTCACTCTAAACCATAACATTCCACTGCATTCAATGCAGCCTCAAATATCCCTAGAGTCTTACAGTTCTAATACTGCCCAAAAATCTAGAGTTTCTTCTGAGACTCAAAGTAATTCTTTAAGTGTGGACCTTTACTCCCAACATACAATGGCACAGGATAAAAATGCCCATCCCAAATGCAACAGGAAGATGGCAAGAATTAATTGGATCAAAGTAAGATTGACACTCAGTGGTGTGAACACCAAACCCTGTAGCTCCACATCTACTATTTGGAGCTCTTTTAGTCTCAACATCTTTTAGGTAGCCTTGCCTTCAGCTCTATTGCCTGTGGCATGGACGGCCCCTCTCTTGGGCTACTCAGTGCTTGGGGCTTTCCTCGGGAAACATCTTATGTGTCTGGTATCTCCAATATCCCAGGGATATGACCAGACCATTTATGAGCTCCATGAAGGGAACCCAACTTTGCTATATATTACCTAGTCTCAGTGACTCTTTGGAACCTTGGTGCAGGCTTCCATGATTACCCCACCCTGCCACCCTTTCATCCTTCATGACTGAAAAAGCAACACCACATGGATGATATCATGCTCTGCTGCTCACTAAAGATGATTTCTTGCCTCCCTTTTAGGGTTGTAGTAGCCTTTGAGCACATGCTTGGCTGAATTTGGAAAAATATTTTCCTAATAGGCACTGCCTGAGTAGCATTCCTAACAGTCTCTCTTGGCTTAGGCACCCTGTATTCAAGTGAAATCATTTCAAATGTGTTTTGTTGCTACACACTGGAACTTTCGATGAGCTGGGTCTTATTCTTAAGGCACTTTATCCATTGTCTGTGTGCAAAGTGGGAATTTTATCCATAATTGTGCTAATCTTTAAATTTCAAACATTTGTACACACCTTGTCCAAAATTTTGACAATGCCTGTGTCCCATTCCTCATCAAACTGAACACTGTTCATATAGCTCTGCTACAGTTTTTAATTTATTTTGTGCTAATTTTATTCATATATGATAACTTCCCACTCATTTCCCTCTCCAACTCTCCCCAGTTACCCCCAACATCTCCCCCTCCCAACTTCATGTCCTCTTCTATTATTTTTTAAACCACTGATTCCAATTAGTTCTACCCAGTTATGCATGGTATGGGGCCATCCACAGAAGTATGTGAAACCTACCAGTGGCCACAAATCCACAAAAGAATAATTCTTCTTTCTCCCACAACTATAAACTGCCAATAGCTCCTCGGTTAGCATCAGAGCCTTTTGAGCTCTTCGCCGACCCACACTAGAATTTTGGCTAGCTTGATCTTGTACAGGTCTTGTGAAGGTCACCACAGATGCTGTGAATTCCTGAGTGCAATAGCCGTGCTGTGTCCTAGCTCTCCTCTGCATCCTACATCTCTTACATTCTTCCCACTTCCTCTTCTGCGGTGTTCACTGAGCCTTGGTGGGGGAACAGATACAGATCTCTTGCTTGGGGCTGAGCACTTTCTCATTTATTCTCACTACTTTGACCAGTTATGCAGATGGGCTGCTACACGCTGCAAAGAGAACCATATCTGATTAAGGCTGAGAGCAGAATGGATCTATGGCTATAAATATAAATATTTAGAGGGCATTTGGGCATCTGCTGTGCTCTCTGCTCTGAATTCTCTTTCTAACCCTTAATAAATTCAGTGATCAGTAACTAGGCCACACCCTAAATGCTAGGGGGGGTTGAAATTTGTTCCACCAAACAATTTAGTCTATTATTTTTTAATATAGCTGTCCTAGTTAGCATTCCCTGTCAACTTGACACAGCCTAAAGTCACTGAGAAGAGTCTCAATTGCACATCTGTAGGGCATTCTCTTGATTGCTAGCTGACATAGAAGGGTCCAGCCCACTGGGGTGGGGGGTGCCATTCCTTAGGCAGATGGTTCTGGGCTATCTGTGAAAGCTAGCTAAGTATGTCTGTGAGCTATCCAGCATGCAGCATTCCTCCATGCTGTTCTGCTGAATTCCTGCTTTGACTTTCCTCACTGATGTGCCATGACCTGTAAACTGAAATAAGCCTTTTCTTCCCCGAAGTTTTAGTTATGGTTATCTCAGCAATAGTATTTTAACTAGACCAATAGCTTCATTTGGATTTTGAGAACAATGGGCAGAACACAGCCAAATTAATTGTCAGAATATAGCATGAATTCCCTCTGGCCCAGTTCCTCATGGAGTCTTTGCTCAATCCAGCCTATACTGTCCACACTTCTATCAAGTGACTAGTCGTAATCTAGCTTTCAACATTGCCACCAGATTCAACAATTACCCCTTTTATTTTGGCATTCTTCTCCAGTCTGAAGCTCCATACATTTGCTTGTTCCTCCTGTAAACCAGTCCTCAATGCCTAAAAACTGTATAGTCAGGTTTGTCTTTGCAAAGCCCCCAGTACTCTGAACAATTTTCTGTTTTCACTCTTTTCTCATCACTGTGACAGAGTACCTATCAAAAGCAACTGTAGGCAGGGAGGACTTACTGGGGTCACAGTTGAAAGGATACAAGCCATCATGGTAGGGATGGTGGCAGTTAGCAACATGGTGGTAGCAGCATGTTGACCTCCTCATACCCCAGCAGAACAGGAAGTGTAGCAAATACTCAAAGTAGTGAGTTTGTGTAAACTTCAAGGCTCATCTGCCAGGAACCTGCTTTCTCCACCCATGTCCCATTTCTAAGACAGCATCAGCTGGGACCACACACTCAAGCACACGAGCCTGTGAAGAACATCTCACAGTCCAAGCTAATAGTCCTTGTGTTTATTGTTCCTCTGCTCCCCTTCTCCTGCCACCTTTGAGATTATTTGAATCTATATTGTTTTAATTGCTCTTCTATTGTTGTGAAGAGATGCCATGACCAAGGCAACTTACAAAAGTAAGTGTTTAATTGGGACTTGCTTACAGTTTCAGAGGGTTTGTCCATGGCCACCATAGTGTGGAGCATGGCAGCAGACAAGCAAGCATGGTGTGGGATCAGTAGCTGAGAGTTTACATCTGGTCCACAAGCAAGAGACAGAGAGGGAGATGGAGAGAGAGTGGGGGGAGAGAGGAGAGAGGGGGAGAGGAGAGAGGAGGGGAGGAGAGGAGAGAGGAGGGGAGGGCAGGGGAGGAGAGGAGAGGAGAGAAGGGGAGAGAAGGGGAGGAGAGGAGAGGAGGGGAGGGGAGGGAGGAGAGGAGAGGGGAGGGAGGGAAAGGGAGAGGAAAGGACAGGGGAGAGGAGGACAGGAGAGGAGAGCAGAGGAAAGGAGAGGGGAGGGGAAGAGAAGGAAAGGAGAGAAGGAGGGGAGGGGAGGAGAAAGAGGAAAGAGAGAGCTAGTCAGCAATGGTATAGGCTTTTGTTTTTGAAGCCTCAAAGCCTGTCCCTATTGATGCAGCTTCTCAAACAAGGCCGCCCCTCCTGATCCTTCCCAAAACTGTCCATCAATCAGAGGCCAAGCATTCAAATATATAAGCCTATGGGGGCCATCCTCACCTAAACCACCACATATATTAAAATTTTACTTTCATTTTCTATTTTATTTACATATAGTATTTGTTTGGGGTCTGGATATTCTCTATGAATGTTAGAACACACATCACTGAGCGGGGTGTGGTGGCGCATGCCCCTAATCCTAGAGCTCAGGGGGCAGAAGCAGGCAGATCTCCCTGAGTTTGAGGCCAGCCTGGTCTACAGAGCGAGTTCCAGGACAGCCAGGACTACACAGAGAAACCCTGTCTTGAAAAACAAACAAAAAAACAAAAGCAATAACAAAAAAAAACCCCACACATCACCGTTTCATACTTGGTTTAAAGTAAAATCATACTACTGATGTAAAAAGCTTTGAATAGTACAGGTCTCATTATTACCCTATCATGTGTACTGTTATGTATAGTCATATTTTCCTTACAGGAAAATGGTAGGGCTCTATCCTATAGGAAAAATATTTTATATTCTGCCTTTGAGATTCTTGTATATTTCAAAGAAATAATCCTATATGTAACTGAGTATTTACCAGATCTGATTTTTTTTTTTCTGTCATCCCTGAAACCAAATTTCTGGTATTTTCTTTTTGCTTGACAAATTTCTTTCAGAATACTTGAGAGGTTTGCAGGCACCAGATCCTTAGTTCTCTTTTTAAAGATATTTCTGAAGGAAGTTTTTCCTTGACACAGAATTCTGGCTTACTAATATGTATGTGGCTGGTATTTTCCCTTTTCCCACGTTAACGTGCCAGGATCCTTTGGCTCCCAGTTTCTGACTCCCATGTTCTCTGCTGAGTAGTCACAGGGTTGGAGTTGTTGGTCCTGGATCTTATTTCTTGTGCTACTTTCAAGATCTGCCCTTGCTGTCCGCACTCAGAAGTTTGCCTCTGTGCCTACCCACGGCCTTTTTCTGCTTTGACTCTTTAGAGCATTAACTAAGGTTCTGCAACTCACTAATTATGTGCTTCACCAAACTGAAGAACTACCTTGGCCTCATTTCTTCAATTATTTTTCTAGTCCATTCTCCCTCTCCTTGCCTTCTGTTACTCAGTTACATGTGTAGTTATTGTTCCATGGGTTTCTGAATTCTATTTTTTTGTTTATATGCATAAAAGCTCCAGTTTTCTATCTGTAAGTTCCTGACCTTTTCCTTCTTTATCTGTTTAAGTTTAGCCAGAGATGTTTTTAAATTCAAGTATTAGACTTTTTTTAGCTCTATAATTTCCATTTTTTTAAGATTCGGGTGAAGAAGATCAATGACGGGGAGAATAGGGGCAAGGCAGGGTAATGGAGGAATTAACAGAACAAAATAAGTGTTATATACATATGAAAATGTTGAGATGGAACCCATTATTTTCCACACAAGAACATTCATTTTAAAGATCTGTTTGAACATGTGGGTCACTTTAGGGTTGTGCTCACTTGGTTTGTTTTTTTTTTTTTTTCTGTTGAGACTACATTTCCTGGTCCTCTGTACATCAACTTAGATTCACTTTGGATGTCATGGCTGTTGTATTTACAACACTTATCCTTCAAAAAACATTGTCTTAGCAGTCCACTTGATGCACAAAACACAAAATTCCTCTTGAAGAGCAGCTTGTATTTTAGCTCAGTTGTGTCTACCTTAGCTGGCCGCTTACAGTCTTCCCTAAATTGCACGGATCTGGGGTCAACCAGAGATTTGGCCAGAAAGGCTTCTGTTGGCACCCTTCTTCCTAGCCTCCCCCCCTCAGCTTCCAGCAGCTCTGGTGGCTCTGAACTTTGTCCTCTGTCGTGTTCTGGTCAGTGGCTTTACTCTGAGTTTTATATGCTCCTTGCAATGCCAGCCGTAGCCTGCAGTCAAGTTAAACCTCATATAAGCAGCAGCCTCACACCCTGCAAAGCAGTTTTTCCAAATTTCAGTGGTTTCTCTTTGTCACTACTTTCTTTCACTCTCCTGGGCCTTTAAGTGTATGGTGTGTGTGTGTGTGTGTGTGTGTGTGTGTGTGTGTGTGTGTGTGTATGTGTGTGTGGTGTGTTTATCTGAGGCAAGGTAGTTCTGATAAGAAACTGCTTACTCATGGTGAATCAGTATTGCCAAAGGCATTTTTAGTTTGTTTTCGTGTGTGTGTGTGTGTGTGTGTGTGTGTGTGTGTGTGTGTGTGTGTGTATTTACAAGTTTCATCATTATTCCTAGTTCACTACTCTGTGCTTCCTAAAAGTTCATAAATAATGGTGATGGTTGTTGCTTTTTTTTTCTGTTTTCTTTTCTTTTTTTTTTTATTGGTATGGGGTTTGGCATTGAATTTACAGCCTTGCACATGCTAGACAGTGCTCTTAACACTGATCTAGACCCCCCCCAGAGCCTCTTTTCACTTTTTGTTTTGAGGCAAACAAAAT
>CABHPH010151815.1:14192-37984 GCA_902168325.1 Peromyscus nudipes | reverse complement strand
CCCCCCCCAGAGCCTCTTTTCACTTTTTGTTTTGAGGCAAACAAAATAAGTAAAATGCTGCCCAAGGGTAGCTTCAAAGTTGTGTTCCTCCAGCCTCAGTCTCTGAAGGAGCTGGGATTACAGGCTGGGCCATCAGCCCCAGCAGCATGCCCGTCACCCTTGCCAGTTCATATACTAACAGATTCATTACCTTAGCTATGATATTAGTTGTTGGTTTTATAGTCACAAAACTTTAAAATTATGCTAAAATAGCTATTCTGTGTAGATTTATCAAACTATTTATGGTAATGTTGCTATTAAAACAATCACACAGGACCTGACATGGTGGTACATACCTGTCATGTTAGCACCGGAGAAGCAAAGGCAAGAGGATCACAACATCGAGGCCAGCATGGGTCACACAGAAAGACCCTTTCTCAAACATGCAAGCCAGTGAACACTGAAACTGTTACGAAAAATGTTACATAGCTTTCTGTCCATTTTAGCCTATTGGGGATTGAATTATAACGTATCTCTTAGAGATCTTGTATTCCTAATACTTCACTTGAAGTATTATTTTGTATAGTATTAATTAGCATCTTATTTAGCATTTTATTATAAAATAATGTATATATAATATATTTATAAAAAATCTTGCCAGGCGGTGGTGGTGCGCGTCTTTAATCCCAGCACTCGGGAGGCAGAGGCAGGTGGATCTCTGTGAGTTTAAGGCTAGCCTGGGCTACAGAGTGAGTTCCAGGAAAGACACAAAGCTACACAGAGAAACCCTGTCTTCAAAAAAAAAAAACTTAACATGACATTAACATGCAGATTCTTTTCAGGTTTTGATGTTAAGACTATGCCAGATGATTTAAACAACTGAAAAGTTTTTTGTTTTCTTTTTAAGTTAGTTGACATGAGTTCTTTTTGGCTTTTGTTTTATTTTTACTGCATGAAAGTTTGAAAGAAGTTATGCATCTATCTATTTGGGCCTGGTTCTTTGACAAGGTCTTAACTGGCACATAATAACTCCATCCAGTTATGATGTATATTTTGATGCACACATGTAATGAGTAATTACCAAATCAGGATAATTAGTATATCCATCACCTCAAACGTTTACTTCTCTGTGTTGAGAAACATGCCAAAAATGCTCTGGGCTAGTTTTTGGAATGTGTAAGTATAGTCATCTCATTGTGCTGTAGAATAGGGCTTAAGCGTTCCTTTTTGTGTGTGCTGGGGACCTGGGCCTGGCTCTTGCTAGGTAGGCCTTCTATGAGGAGTTGCACTATAGCCCTCATTTTCTTTAAAGACAGACGCTCTTTGGGCAGCCAGTCTAGGCTCAAGGTGCTCCTATGCCAACCCCCAAAGTTTCGGCTTTGCATGTATGCCGCCATGTCGTGCTTGGTGATATGTTTTGGAGTTAGGTGTTTTACTTTTTCTAGCTTTTTCCTGCCTTTAGGATTTCTTTGGCCATTTAGGGCCTTTGGTGATTCCATAAAATTTTGGGATTTTATACATAGCTATGGAGGATGTGACTGGAAGCTAAATAAGGTAAATCTGTAGATTGCGCTAGACAGGGTATACAGTTTAACATTAGTAATTCTTCCAGACCACGTACATAGTATGTTTTCCTTTTCAGGGATGTGTATGTGCCTTCTTTACTTTCTTTTATCTCCTTGATTGAATTGCTAGGAGATAGATAGATTGATAGATAGATAGATAGATAGATAGATAGATAGATAGATAGATAGATAGAAATATAATGGCTTTCTTAATTTCTCTCTCAGCTTTACTGGCTAATTTTTGTATGTAGATTTTGTATCATCCACTTTATTGAATTTGTTAATCAAGTATATTTTTTTTAATTTTTACATTTTTTTTATAAATAAGATCTTGCTTTCTGTACACAGAAACAACTTGCCTACCTCCCTTCCAATTTGGATACTTCTAATTTCTTTCCATTGCCTGATAGCTCTGGGCTAGAACTTCTAATCCCGTGTTGACTAAAACTGGTCAGAGTGGTGATTGATTGTCTTCTTAATGACCTTAGAGAAAAAGTATTCCCTACTGAGTCGAGTACAATGTCAACTGTGGGCTTGTCACATTACGTGTATTCCATCACTCTCTGTATTTTTAGATTTTATTTTCTTATAGCCTTCTTGTGCTGGCTACTCCTATGTCAACTTGACACAAGCTAGAGTTATTTGAAAGGAGGGAAACTCATGCCATCCCTAGGCTAGTGGTCCTGGGTTCTATAAGAAGGCAGACTGAGCAACCCATGGGGAGCAAGCCAGTAAGCAGCACCCCTCCATGGCTTCTGCATCAGCTCCTGCCTCCATATTCTTTCCATTTGAGTTCCTGTTCTGACTTCTTTTGATGATGAACAGCTATATGGAATGCAAGCCAAATAAACCCTTTTCTCCCCAACTTGCTTTTTGGTCATGGTGTTCCATCACAGCGATAGTAACCACAACTAAGACATCTTCCTACCTTAAGATCTCTACCTTCCTTCTCATGGTTCTCTCAACTTTTATGATCCATGTATGTGTGTGTGCACACACAATTTAAAACTAGAGTCTGCATATGAGAGAAACCATTAGTATTTTTATGAGTCTGGCTTATTTTGCTTAACATAAGGATTTCCCATTGCATTCATTTCCTGCTAATATCGTGGCTTCCTTTTTCTTCATGGATGAACAAAATTATATTATGCTTATATAAAACATTTTCTTTCTTCTTTAATTTGTTGATGTGGACCTTGAATGATTCTGTTTCTTGGCTATTGTGAGTAGTATAGCAATAAGTATGGATGTTCTAGTACCTCTGTGACGCAATGCTTAGCATCCTTTGAATATATACCAAGGAGTGGAAAAGCTCAGTCACACAGTCATTCTATTTTTAGTTTCTGGAGGAACCTCCACATTAATGTCCACCATGCCCGCAGTCATTTACATTACCACCTACAGTGCATAAGTGTTCCTCTTTCCCCACATCATCAGCACCAGCAGCATTTGTTGAAATATGTTTTATTGGTATTTGACATTCTGACTAGGGCAAGATGAAATCTCTCCTCACTCCCAGAAACCACAATATAAGAGCAAAAGACCAGAGAAGTTTAAAAAAAAATGCTCAGACAAAACAACAAACAAACAAACAACAACAACAACAAAAACCTCCCAAAATACCATTGAGTTCATCTTGAGTTAGCTGTCTACTGCCGGACATGGGCCTACTCTAGTGTGGTTTGGATACCCAGTGAGACTCCATTGGAGACAATTATTCTTTTTCCTTTGTGAACAGTTGTCCCTTGGACATAGCGTCTTATCAGGGATGGGAGATCATGTTCACTTCTCCTCCTCTCAGCACTGCGACCCCATCATCTGCCTTGCACCTGTGCAGGCCCTGTGTATGCTGCTACAGTCCCTGTGGGTTCAAATGTGTGTCGGTCCTGTTGTGTCTGGAAGACATGGTTTCCTTGGAGTTCTCCATCCCCACTGGCTATTGCCCTCTTTCCACATCCCTTATGGCAAAGTTCCTTGAGCCCTAAGGGGAGGGATTTGATGGAGATATCCCATGTAGGATTGGGTGTTCTAAGGTCTCTCACTCTACACATTGTCCAGTTGTGGGTCTCTGTATTTGTTCTCATCTATTGCAGGAGGAAGCTTCTTTGATGGTGGCTGAGCAAGGCACTGATGTATGAGTACAGCAGTATGTCATGGGAATCATTTTATTGCTACATTTCTTTAGCAGAATAATAGTATTTGGCTTTCCCCTGAGTGCCCTGGGCTCTCTCATCTCAGGTTCTTGGCCACCCAAGTGGCATTGGGTATGGGCTCCATCTCATGGTGTAGGCCTAAAGTTCAATCAGGTATTCGTTGGTTACTCCCACAACTTTTGTGTCACTATTACACACGTGTATCATGTAGGCAGGCAGGCCACTATTAAGGATGGAAGGTTTTATAGAGGGTTAGTGTTTACCTTTCCCCTCTGGAAGCATGCAGAATACCTTCCAGTACCACAAACACTATTCAGTGGAGGTGAAGACTCTGGTTAGGTACCTGCTCAACCTCTCCATGTTCCATCCATGAGATATGTATGTTAAATATGTCTTCAGCAATAGGTCCTTACCAGCAAGATGGAATATTAAGAGATTATCATTTTATTTAAGTGATGGCTGAAGATACTGCACGCTTTTTCAAATATTTAGTGGCCATTTGTATTTCTTCTTTTGAAAATCATTCAGTTCATTCCCCTATTTACTATTTGGATGGTTTATTTTCTTGGTGTTTATTACAGTTATTTATGAATTCTATACAACAATTCCCTGTCTGATGTATAGCTAGCAAATATTTCTTCCCATCCTGAAGACCACCTCTTCACTCTGAACAGCTTGCTGTGCAGAAGCATTTTAAGTAAGCTCATACATCAGTCTTTAGGAGTACCTTCTGTGTGCTGGATTCCTTTCCAGAAAACCTTTCCCCAGCCCTTTAACTTGGTGTGTTCTGCTGTTGTTTTATGGTGTGTGTGTGTGTGTGTGTGTGTGTGTGTGTGTGTGTGTGTACATGTGGTGTGCATGTGTGTGATATATGCACAGGTTTGGAGGGTTCTAAACATCCATGTCCATGTGGGCAGAGGCCAGAGAAGGATGTACAATGCCCTGCTGTATCACTCCACCCTCTTGTCCTCTACTCTGAACTGTTCTGTTGTCCCCCTCTGTATGGACATTTCTGCTAAAACACAGCTGGCTGCTTTCCTGGGTCTGAACTTCACTTCTACTTAGAAAAATGTTTATTATGAACATTAAGTCCAAGTTTCATTAACAAGGCAAATGGTCATTAGTGAACACAAACCTAGGCAAATATCTTCAGTTCCCCAGCTTTTTGTTTTTTTCCTTATTCATAAAGTGTAATGATAACATCCACCTCAGGGGATTACATAAAACACCATATTTGAAAGTACTCAGCTCTGAAGTGTAAGCTCAATGGTGAAACAGCTGCTTAGCATCCATGAGGCCCTAGGTTCAATTCCCAGTACTGAAAAAAAAGCTAGTATTTTAAGAACAAAATAGTTGGTAGTTATCGTAGTTAGATATTCAAAATATAAGGAATTAAAGATGGGGGGATGTAGCTGTTGTGCACAATTCCCTAGGTTTGATTCTTACCATACTATAAACTGGGTGTGGTGACACGTACCTGGAATCTGAGTGCTCAAGAGTTGGAGTCAGGAGAATCAAAATAGCTCAAAGTCAGCCTAGGATTCATGAGACTCTGTTTCCAAAAACAAAAACAAACAAACAACCTGAACAATAAAGCACAAATTACCATACAGAAGGAAAAACACAATTTCTTTATTTTTATTTTTTATTAATTTTTTTTCATTTATTTTACATACCGACCACAGTTTCCCCTCCTCCTCTCCTCCTGTTCCCTCCCCTATCTCCCTTCTACCTACCTCCCCACCCCATCCACTCCTCCTCTGTCTCCATTCAGAAAGGGGCAGGCCTCCCATGGTAGTCAACACTCAAATTGAGGCAGGACCAAGCTCTGCCCCCCTGCATCAAGGTTGGGGAAGGCAACCCAGCTTGGGGATTGGGTTCCCAAAAGCCAGCTCAAGCGCCAGGGACAGGTCCTGATCCCACTGCTAGGAGCCCCACAAACAGACTAAGGTACAAACTGTCACCCACATGCAGAGGGCCTAGGTCAATCCCATGCAGGCTTCCTAGCCAAAAGACACAATTTCTAAGAGGTCTCCTTTTCTCCTGCTGTTTAGGCAGAATATGCAAAGCCCTTGAATTTTCTACAGTCTGAACCTAGAAACCGGTGTAAAAGATCACCAGAGTCTTCAGTCCTGTATCCTACAGGCACCAAGCAATCCAATGCTAGTGAGAAGGAAAAAGTCTCTACTCCATTTACAGGTATACAAATTGCATGTTTACATCAAAAGAGCTAAAATGTAACAGCATAGAATCTACATTATAAACATTAAGAAAATATATAACCAAGGAATAGCACTGTTTAATTGGACAGACATAATATGCCATTACTTTGTAACATCTATTACTATTAGAAAAAATGGTAAAGTCTGAATTCCTTAGTCCTCTCCTTATTTCAAGTCCATTTACAAATTATTTTATGAGCTCCAGCCTGGCACTCCTGGCATCCAGACAGGACAGAACCAAAGACATCTGCTCTGGCCAAGAATAAGATTTGAAGCTGTTTGTTTTTAGGGTGCTTGCTCCCAATATGCCTAGCCTGTTTCCATCTCCTGTCTTCATCACTGCTTAGAAATCAAAGTTCACAAAAGACTGGTCAGGTAAAATTCTCCCTAGGGAGAATAAAAGATAGAATTAAGATAGTAAAAACTTAAACATTACACTTATATTTTATGTTGTATGTATGCATATATGTGTGTACATGCATCTTACTTTGCATGTGTAAAAGCTGAAGGACAACATGAGGGACTTGATTTTCTTCTTTTATCCACCGAGTTCTGGGTATCAAACTTCGGTCACCAGATTTGGCAGCAAGTGCGTTTACCTTTGGAGCCATCTCACACACCCCAAACTTCTTATTTGTCATTACACAAACCACAATAGAGACCTTGTTTCTTTGTCTTAAATGGCTCAGCAGAACCCCAATGGCACAGCACAGCCTCAAAACAAAGCCTACCATGCTGTGGATATCGCTCTGTATAAATAAAATGCTGATTGGCCAGTAGACAGGCAGGAAGTATAGGTGGGAAAAGCAGAGAAGAGAATTCTGGGAAGTGGAAGGCTGAGGCAGGGAGATGCTGCCAGCCGCCGCCATGAGTACCAACATGTAAGATACTGGTAAGCCACGAGCCATGTGGCAAGGTATAGATTTATAGAAATGGGTTAATTTAAGATAGAAGAACTAGATAGCTAGAAGCCTGCCGTGGCCATACAGTTTGTAAGCAGTATAAGTCTCTGTGTGTTTACTTGGTTGGGTCTGAGCGGCTGCGGGACTGGCAGGTGAGAGAGATTTGTCCTGACCGTGGGCCAGGCAGGACCAGGAAAATTCTAGCTATACTACCATACAAGGGACATATAGCCTAAATGTCCAACAGAAGCAAAACAGCTCAGAAAAATCAAGCCAGTCACCAAAATGGCTCAGAGAGAACTTCTAGAGCTCAATGGAGACTCAAAACTAAAGTGAAGATGAAGTCCAGGATACAAAGATCAGGGAGAAACTTGTTAAAGGTCAAACTTCCTCAAGTCTAAAACAAAGCCCAGTTCTTCGGATGCTGGTTGAAGGTGGAATGTAAGAAAAAAAAAAAAAAAAGCTCCCTGGAAGAAAGTCATCCTAGCAGCTACGTGGAATCCTTTGATCTCTCCTACCATCTGTGATTAACTTGCCACCGAACATGCAGAAAAAGAAGATACATCCAGTGTGGCCACATTGGAAAGAAGAGCAAATAAAGAGGTCTGGTGATTCCTCCCCCACTTCCCAAAAGTCCATCTTTGGAGTCTTGTTTTAAGGCTTAGTTTTAAACAAATATGTTGTCACGATTCTCCAAACTATATGTTTAAGATGTGAACATTTTATTGCATATAAATTATACCTCAATAAAGCAAAGACAGCTACAAGGAAACAGAGTCTTCCAGACACAGCAGGGCAGCTGCCCACAGGAACTCACAGTGGTTCTGACAACATGCACAAGACCTGTGCAAGCCCAAGCCAGACCAAATACCAGTGTGGGGAGGGGGACTGGGCATGAAACTTCACCCCTCACCATGCAGCTATTGACAATCGATAGCTTCTGGGAAAGGGAGAACCAGTTTTCTCTAAGAGTGTAGGCCCTGGGAAGCTGACTGAAGTCCAGTGAATGCCACACATCCAAGAATATTTGGGAAGCACTACTTACTCTTCATGGGTTCCAAAAACGGAGAATGAGAGTGGAAGAGGTGGATCTGGGAAGTGCTGGAGGAGGGGTGAGTACGATCAAAACATGTTTTATGAAAATTTCGAAGATCTAATACAAAAAATAATTTAAAAAAAAAATCAAAGTTAAGGAACTGGAGAGATGGCTCAGTAGTTAAGACCACTGGCTACTCTTCCAAAGGACCCAGGTTCAATTCTCAGCATCCATATGGCAGCTCACCACCATCTGTCAGTCCCAGGGATCCCATTCCCTCTTCTGGCCTTTGCAGGCACCACTCATGAATACAGAGCACAGACACACATGCAGGGAAAATACCCATAAACAAGAAATAAATATTTTTTTGAAGTTAAAAAGAAAACAAAAAACCAACACTACACCAGTCTAAGATACTGAAAATGTAATTGTCAGAATAACTGAGAAAAGAACTTGTACCAATACAACAAATACTAATAAAATTTAATTTAAAATTAAAAATATTAGTTTTTGGAGTGTGTGGTGGCGCGAATATGTGTGTGTTTTCACGGTGTGTGTGTGCGTGTGTGCGCGCGCGCGCACGCACACACGTTTGGTAGCCTGAATATGATGTCAGGAGCATTCCTCAATCACTGTCCACCTCATTCATTGAGATAGGGCCTTTCAGTTAAATGCGGAGCTTACCAATATGGCTGGTTTAGCTAGCAAGCTTACTCTAGAGATCCATCTCTACCTTCCCAGTGGTGGAATACAAACAGGATTTCTGAACTATTGTCCTCAAGCTTGCATGGCAAGTGCTGTAACCACTGAACCATTTATCCATCACCTCCAGATGCTAGTTTAAAAAGTCAATAATAATTGGACATACAGTATAACTTCTCCAAATGTGTGCCCACCACCAGCTCCTGCACACAGCCTTCTGTGTTCCCATTGACTTTCTTCAGCTGACAATGGGATTCGTGAAGTGTTGTGCTGTATTGCTAACTCTTTTGACCCTTGTTTTTCCAAAATGTCTTTATTTTGCTGTCACTCTTGAGTGAGTACTCTACAAAGAATACCAATTGTAATGTTTGCTAGGATGTGGAAAAGAGTTCAGATCAATATATGAAAATGAAACTACTTGATGACAAGAAAAAGCAGAATGTCTCACTAACAGTATGTGTGGTTGTTTGAATGAGAATAGTCCTCATAGGCTTATATACTTGCATGCTTAGTCCCAGTTGACGAACTATTTGGGAAGGATTAGGAGGTGTGACCTTATTGCAGGAGGTCTGTCACTGGGGATGGGCTTTGAGGTTTCAAAAGCCCATGCCAGGCATACTGCATGCCTGCCTCTCTGTCTCTGTCTGTCTCTCTGCTTGCTGCTTCTAGATCAGGATGTAGGGCTCTCAGCTACTATTCCAGAGCCATGCCTGTACACTTCCTGCTTTCATTATGAACTAGCCCTCTGAAACAATAAGCAAGCCCCCAGTTACATGCTTTTGTTTATAAGAGTTGCCTTGGTCATGGTGTCTTTTCACAGCAATAGAACAAACAGTAAGATGGAAGTTGGTACCAGGGAGTGCCATATTGGTGTGCAAGCTTGAACATACTGTTGTTTGGAGGAATGTGGAAAACTTTGGGACTTTGGACTAGAAAAGTGGTTGAATTCTTTAAGCAAGGCATAATGGGCCATCCTAGCAGGAGCAAGAGAGAGAGTAGTGCTGGGAGATACACGAACTATGGCAGTTCAGCTCAAGAGGTTTCTACAGGGAATAATACTACAAATCATTCTTGTGACATTTTGACAAAGAATGTGGCTGCACAGTGTAAGGCTGCAGAGCCCTAGACAAGGTCCTATTTTTACATGGTGGACCTTAGGTTTTCCTTTCTATAAAAGGACAGGGCTGCATATAAGGCTGTAGGATAATGGTTCTCAATGTATGGGTTGTGACTCCTTTGGAGTAGTATATCAGATATCCTGCATATCAGATATTGACATTACTATTCATAACAATAGCAAAATTAGTTAGGAAGGAGCAACAAAATAATTTTATGGTTGGGGATCACCACATGAAAACTTTACTCAAGGATCACAGCATTATGAAGGTTGAGAACCACTGATCTAGGGGGTCCCCTCTGGACCATGGCAGGCTCTCCTTGCCCAGTGCTTACATTTTGGCTTTCTGCGAAGTATAGAAGGGCCAGAGAGTGCATGTCAAAGCCATCAGCTAGATGTTTTCATTTGCCTTTCTTACTTAGAAAATAAGAACCATTAGGACCAGTTGCCAGGTGAAAGCTAGCAAAAATTTGGAGTTAACTACAAATCCCTAACTCTGAAATCCACAGGGCTCTGAATCTAGCCTGAAATTTGTTAACTATGGTGCAATTTAATGTGGACCTACGTGTTTTGACTGTAGGTTCTATTTTTACAAATGTGCTCCCAATACTTTGAAAAACACCTTCTTCCTCTCTGGAATGCTGGCTGGAGGATTTTGGGTAAGATTGGTCTGTATCCAGTTGTGGGATGACTCATCCCTAACAGGCTTGAGGGCCAGCTAGCCCAAACCAGTAAAAAAGATATTTTCTGAGAGCCAACTGGGTCTGCCTAAGGGCCTTAGCAACAGCAGCTGAGACATGATCTGGAGATGACCTGGACCAATGAGAGGTAGCCATGTCACACCAGCAGATGCATATATATCAGACTTTCCCCCAGGGTGGGGTGGAGGGTATATAAGGCTTGCCTCTTCCTGAATAAACTGAGCTTGTTATTTCAACATTCTCCCAGAGTCTGTGTGGTTGACTCTGCACCTACTTGGCCCCCTTCCCCAAAGGGAACAACAGGGGATAGGGGCTATGGAATCTTCCACCACTGTTAAAGAAAGCCACGGAGGCTAGGAGTTTAACAGAGCAGTTCCTGATGGAAGCCCAGAAAGGCCATTGCATGGAGCTGTGTAGGTGAAGCCTGGATTGCACTGGAGACCCCGAGATGTTGGAGATGCCAGAGCCATGAGATACCTGCTTCGGAAAGCTGCAGACTGGCTGTGGAACCAGCCCAAAAGAAAGAAGTGTGGTGCAGTCAACAAAGCTGAAAGGAGTTGGAGATCAGGCATGGAGATGCAGAATTTGGAGTTTGTCCTGCTGAGTTTCAATCTTGCTGGCCCAGTATTTCCTCACTATGCTCCCTTTCCTTCTTTTTGGAATGGTAACATATACTCCATATCATTATATGTTGGAAGTATGTGAGCTGCTTTTTAATTTTAATTTTACAAGGGGTTACAGTCAAGAGACTACCTTGAGTCTCAGAAGAGACTTTGGATTTTTAAACAGTCTTGAGGCTGAAAGATTATGGGGACTTTTAAATTGGACTGAATGAATTTTGCATTATGATATAGCTACAAGCCTATGGAGGCCAGGGAGTGGAATATGATGGTTTGACTGAGAATGGCACCAATGAGCTAATATATTTGCATGCTTAGTGTTATTCATTAAGCGGTGCTGTTTACCATTGGAGAAAAGCCATGAGGTACAACAAAATCCACTATAAGAGTTTAATTAAGGGGAGGGAATAAGAAAGACGTGCATAGGCCTATGGAACGACTGTGCAGGAAGAGGGGGGAGGAATAAGTGGAAGCCGCTTTTATAGGTCCCCCCTCCCCAGCAATGCACATATGGGCTTACATAGCTATGCCACACATGCACATAGATTATGTGATCACACAGTGCACAGATTACATAGGATGTAAGGCCCTGGGATGACTAAGCATCTTGCCAGTGCATGCATGTGTGGCCATGTAATTTGGGGATTGGCTAGGAATTCTAACACTTAGTATTATGCCCAGATCACGGGGACCCCCAAAAGACTACCACAGGGACTGAATCCCATATGTAAAAGCAAAGAGCCTTTATTTCAAGCTTGGAGCTTGGACTCTCTGTCCAATGCAGAGGTGATAGCAGAGAGCCCCAAGCCCGGGCAGGGTGGGGTTTTTATTATAGCAGAGGTTGGGGTGAGGGGATTTCCAGGGTTCAGGACCCGGATTGGCTGACATTTATCTAGGGGAATAGGGAATGTTTGGAATGTCAGGTATTTACCCTTAGATGCAGGCCTTCCTTAGGTGAGGTCAGCTCATAGCTTCTCCTAGATCCAGGTGTTGCCTGCCAGTAAGTCTATCACAGAAGCTGTTTGGGCCTCTAAGACTGTTGTGGCAGTTGTGTGGTCAAGTTGTTTTGGCCCCCACCCACTTAGTCCCCAGTTGATGAACTGTTTGGAAAAGATTAGGAGGTGTGTCTTTGTTGGAGTTGGTGTATCACTGGGGATGAGATTGAGGTTTCAAAAGCCTACACCAGTACCAGTGTCTCTGCCTGCTGCCTTCCAATCAGGATGTAAAGCTCTCAGGTACAGCTCCAACACTATGCCTGTCTGCTTCCTGCCTTCATTATGGACTAACCTTCTGAAACTGTAAGAAAGCCCCCCACCTCTGCCTAATTACATGCTTTCTTCTATGAGTTGTCTTGGTCATGGTGTCTCTTCACAGCAATAGAACAATTGCCAAGACAGTATGTGTCTGGAATCATTTAAAAAGGCAATAAAATTCTGGAGTGGCCACTAGATATACCTGGAAGAATTCAGCCTTGAAGACTTCCTCGTGTCAGGTGGTAAGATCTATTTGCTATCTGCTAAGTGACTTCTCTCCATACCAACATGTTTGAGTATCCCAGGCTTCCTATTGGTCATGTGACTCGATATAGTAGAAATATTTAAAATATGCCTTTCTGGGATGGAAATACAGCTCACTTAGTAAAGCATTTGCCTAGCCTGCGTGAAGCCCTGGGTTCCCCTGCACTGCATAAAACCATGTATGCTAGTACATGTCTATGATTCTAGCATATGGGAAGTAGAGGAAAAACAATCAGACGTTCAAGGTCATTCCCCAACTACATAGGGAATTTGGATCTAGCCTTGGCCACATGAGACCTTGTATCAAAAAACATTTGAAAAAAAAAACAAAAACAAAAAAAACAACAACAAAAAAAAACAATCTTTTCTCCCTGAAAACCCTCTAAGGCTACTTTTATGTTTCCACTGTCATAGCTGAACACTGAAGTCTTTGTCTTTTCTTCTATCTTATTCACTCAAGAAGTATGGATGGCAAAATGGCTCGGTGGTGAGAGCACTTACTGATTTGATTTTGATTGCCAGCCCCAACATCAGACAACTCACAAATACCTGTAACTTCAGCTCCAAGGGGATCTGACACTTCTGACCTCCATGGTCACTCCCATGACATACACAACAACAAGCTACTACAGATTTTCCACTACACCAGATGTTTTCTATGTTATTTTAAACTATAAGGTATTTCATACAGACACTTTCCAGGTAGCATAAGCTTAACGTATCTTTTATGAAAATCTGTGATTTCAGATCAAAATGAAAAGAGAGCTAAGAAGTCCATGTATTCTACAGACCACTCAGCAGATTCTATGGAAAAAGGGTAATTTATTTTTAAAATGTTAATATTTAATACTGTTCAATGATGGCTCTAGTAGAACAAGTTCTGCCTTTCGTAATACAGAAGAATGATCTTTTTCCTGGCTTATTACTAACATTTACTCCTCCATCAAAGGAGGAGTCCCAGGCCAGACAGCTAATGCGCAGTCCATCTGGACCTGAGCACAGTCAAGTGAAGACAGAGACTATAGCTATGTTTTTGCAGTAGGCACAGAGAGGTGAAAAAGTGGTTTTATTTTTTGTATAACATCTAGATTGTTCTCATCAGCATCTCTGCATAATGGAGCAAAAATCCTACCTACAACTTTGGAGCAATGATGGATGGGCTCTTTGGGCTTAACTTGCCCTTCTGTTCTTACAAGACAGTATCTGTGGAGTATGCATGAGTGAGGACCCTGATGACCTTTGGGAAAAGGAAATCAAGGTACCGGACCAGGGTCAGAGCCAGATCTCTCCTTCTGCTGATTATATGTGGCTTATGAGCTCACCGTCAGTTCTCCACGAAGTTGGTCAGGGTCCACTCTGAGGACTCACAGAGAGGACAGGTTTTCTGAGGCTCTGTCATCTCCTCCATCCTTGCCTCTGGGAATGAGGCTGTCTACCTCATCTTTGCCAAAATCGCACTACGGGTTACCTCCAAAGCCTACAAGGACAAGCCCACTTCCCGTGTAAATCAAAGGAATCCGGAGACGAAAACTCTTTTTCTCTTTGTGCCCATGCACACTGTTCACCCTCTTAACTAAACTGTTAAAAAGCCCCAGAAAAGGCTGTGTCAGATGTCTCTCTTCCCATAGTGCTCCACTCAGCCTCCACAGCACACTCCCCACTCAAAGTCTACAGGTACGCAGGCAACTGTTTGGCTTCCTGCTGGTGCTTCTCCCACAAACCAAGCAGGGAGGGATGGCCTTGTCAAGTTGATTAATGTCTACTGGATCAGTGGGGATATTGGCAGAGAGAGAGAGAGAGAGAGAGAGAGAGAGAGAGAGAGAGAGAGAGAGAGAGAGAGAGAGAGCTGATTAGCTGAAACTGCCCCTATAATCTGATCCCTAAACTATGTTCATTTTCAGGAGAAAGGATCATCCACTGGTAAAGGATTCTGTTAACCAAGCAAGAACACTTTGTCCAGTAAAACAGAACACCTTACTCCCCTTGATCTTTGAGGATGTACTGGATAATCCTACAATCAAGACAATTGACCTTGGTCCAACAGAGACAGTGCTTTATTCCATGGTAATATCTGCTACTGTTCTGTATAAATGAACACCACAGGCCTCCGGGAAGGCTAAAAAGACAATGTGACTTCAATGTGACTTGAAGTCTATCTTGTTAGGAATCATCCAAATACAGCCCGCTCTGCTTTGTTGAGTTTCTGCTACAGTCACAGGTCACAATTAACAACTTTGATGCTGGAGAGCAGGGACACTTTCTAAGACCTCTATAGCTTCTGCAATCCTAGACTAGTTCCCCCCCAGTCCCCAGTCCCTAGCTTTTCATGGCAACTCCTTCTAAACTGAAGATGCAGTTATCTGATTGGCAGAGTCCCGTTCCCTAATTCCAGGAAGGCTGGTGAAAATAGTTCCTATATCTGACAGCAGTGGTTCTCAACCTGTGGGTCGTGACTCCTTTGGGGTCGCATATCAGATATCCTGCATATCAGATATTTACATTACGATTCATAACAGTAGCAAAATTACAGTTATAAAGTAGCAACAAAATAGTTTTATGGTCAGGGGTCACTACAAAATGAGGGACTGACTTAAAGGGTTGCAGCATTTGGAAGGTTGAGAACCACTGGCTTATAGTATGGGAATTACCTACAGTGTTGGATAAACCAAAACTAATGCAAAGGCCACTGTGGTGGCTAAGTTGGTAATATGTTTATCACCAAAGGATAGTAAAACTGGTTCTCTGGTCATCTTTTTGGGAATCACAGCCATTGGGATATATTCCATGCTAAGAACACTTGTATACCATCAATCTAATTTCTGATTTCGTCCTGGGAAAGACCACCCCTGGCTTGCTGTCCAGGGCTCAGTCAGCCTCACTGCCCTTGGTTCCTGCTCTGCTTCTGTCTTAATTTATTCTACCTAGAGACCTCCCAGGTCACTGTAGCTAGCACAAGACAGTGACTTGCTCAATGTCTAGGGGACCTCAAGCTGAGGAACCAGCTGTGGCTCTACTCATTCAGCTGAATGGAGCTCTAGGCCCATGACAGAGCACATGTCAGAGTTTAATATGGAAGAGAGAAGCTCTGCCTCAGTTGAGGTCCCCTTCCGGTCCATCTCCCAGTCCAGACAGCCTATAATGGTACTTACCCAATCCTTTGTGCCAGCTTCCACCACCACCGTTCTTTCTCTCTGCCTATCTCTGGCCCCTCCCTGGCTTCTTCTTGTCCTAAGTCTTCTTCATCTAAGAAATCAGTGAGCATGGCTCCCTTTCCCAGTGGCCAGGTAAAGTGGCAGAATGCCCATCCCAAGTATGGCTGCTGATGTGGTTTGAATGTCTCTGTTGCCTCAGATCCATAAGCTGGGGCTTAAGATCTAGTGTAATAGTCACAAGAGGGGAGACTTTTATGAGGGGATTGCCCCAGCTCTCAGGAATGGGTCAGTACTCTTACAAAGGACTCCAGGAAGCTGACTGGGCTGTTTTTGCCTTTATATCTTCTCCTGTACAAGGACAGTGAGACAGTGTTAACTCTCCAAGACAGAGAAGACACCACATCAATTCCATCTTCGAGTCTGGACTCTCAGGCCTTCAAAGCTGTGAGAAATAAATCTCTATTATTTATTTTTTTAATGTAGAAATTATTGACTTAAGATTTGCAAAGCACATACTGGTAATATGCATATTTTACTAGTTTCCATGGAAATAGTTTTTTTCCTAGAGAAAGAATTAGGGATTGTGAAAATTAATTATGCCAATGTGGGGGTAGTAATTAAAAAAACTTTTATAGATTTTGCTATTACTATAATAAAGCATGTTCTATTTTTATATCTATGTATTACTTTGGCTACTTTATTCAAATATATATTAAACACTTTTACCAAGTATTCTAGTAAGTCCTAAGGTACAATTGTAAACATCCCAATAATAGACGTAATTCAAATTTAAAATTAGAATAGCCATATATGGTAATTTGGGCTTATATTCTATCGGGGACTATGGGGGTCCAGCCCCTCGATAGTCCCCTCCCAGGGTCCGGGAAGAATCTACAACCAGCTGATAATTAATCTTTGATGAGAAGAAATGAATCGATGTACACGAAACTCCTTAGTCCATATACTTTATTATTCTGTGTCAGTTACAAGCTTATAGTCTGTTCTCGTATTTAGCTCATTTCTAGCCTGATTTCTCTCTACACTTGTCTGCGGTCCCCTCTAGGTTCTATCTTAATTCCTTCATCTAGTTCTGCCCCTTCTAGGTTCTCATCCATCTTGTTCTTTCCCATATCATCTCCTCTCCCATTTCCTTCTATCTCCTCATCTCGTCCTTCCTCATCTTCCGTCTCGTTCCTCTAGTTCTCTCTTCTAGCCCTTCAATCTAGTTCTTCCCCATCTCAGTTTGTTCCTCTCAAGTTCTTACCCATCTAGTTCTTCCATTCTCTTTTCTCTTCTCCCCTCTGTGCCCTGGAAGTCCTGGTATATAAAGGGAGGGTCCGAGCTAAATTGTGTAAAGCTATTACTTAACATCCACCTCTCCTGGGCCTTGTCTCCTTGTGCAATTTACCTTAAGTCAGGAGACTTGCATGTGGGCTGCTATCATTATTAGTCCTCGGAAGTTGGCCGCCCCCTGGGCAGTGTCTCCTTGTGGAATTTAAGTCAGGAGACTTGCCAGTGGGCTGTTACCATTGTTATCCTCGGAAGTTGGGCGCCCACCTGGGTGGTGTTTCCTGTAGTCCTTGAAAGTGGTTAAGGGAGATAATCTGATTCCAGAGAAAGCCTTTCCTGAGGCTGTTCTCCAAATACCTGGAATGTGTGTGTCCAGAGAGTGGTCAGTCCACACTGTTAGTCCTTCTTAGGGAAAAGTCAATTGGGAAAACTATGAAGGCACACATGATTTTCATAACAGAATACAGCTGATATATAACAAGCCAAGTAACACCAAAAACTCCTTGGGATTTGGCTTCCTCTGGAGGAATTCCCTGATTCCTCCAGGTAGTGACTTTGCCATAACCAGCTGAGTTCTTATGATATATTCCTGCGGCCTGCAGCAATATTTACTTATGTCTTTAGATCTTTGACTCAATCCATTTTAGGGGGTATGTTCTTTTCATTTCTAGAGCATAGACTTTTAAGAAACACCCACACAGTGTTCTTTCTTACTAACTCTCTTCTCTCAATTCACAATACCCCAAGACTTTAAGTACTTACTTCTGCATACCTCACCTTATTTCAGAAAGGATTTGAGAAGGCCAAGGCTTCAAATTTTGAGAAGGCAGTGTGTCATAGAAAAGTACCTGTTTTTTATGTATTTGAATGTTATTTTTGTTGATATCATGTACCTCTCTATATAGTCATTTAAGATATTTTACAAATTTATTTTCATGCTTAAAATACATATATAGCTTTGCCTCAATAGACTTATGACTCAGTGTTTTTGTTTGTTTGTTTGCTATACAGGAAGAAAGTCACACAAATCCAATAATTTTCTACAACGCAGCATATGTAGACATGTTGATCATGATAAAAAGGTTCACTCCCTATATAATCACATATACAAGGAAGAATATTGTTCTAGAAAAAATCTGTGACATGGCCAAAGCTTTATTTAATGATGAGCCCAGTACTGTTTCTGAACCTCAAAGAACTAAGCCTGTATCACAGCACAAAGACTTGCGCTTCTTCTCTACTGAACAGGTGCAAAAGAGTGTAAAGGAGAAACGAAAGAGGAAACATGACAGTCTGGCTTCTGAAAAAAGACCTCCGAACACACTTTATAATTTATCCCGATCTTTTTCTAGCTTAACCAAAAGATTTGCAGGTTACTTTGATAAAGATGCTACTCAAGAAAGGAATGCTAAGACATGTGGATTTGAAAGGATATTTACCAAAGCAAAAGCGCCACCCAAACGCAAATTCACTACTTTACCTATTAAGTATGACTCAAAGCCTCTGAAAAATATACTTGAAATACGTAAACTAAACAACATAACCCCACTAGACAACCTGCTCACCTGGAAAGTAAATGACCTATAAAGAATCAGTTACGCAGTAAGATTTAAAAACAAGAAGAACCAAGTTCCAAGATCATAGAAGAAATTCTTGACTGATTATTCATGTACTGATGGATGAAGTACACAATCAGCAGTGGTCTGTTCGAGATCAATAAACATTGTTAGCTAACGTAAGGATGGAATTAGGGAATTTTCAACAAGAGAGATTAATTTATAACAGTTTTGGTTGTCAGCCTAGCTTTTAATGGTTGAGCCATCTCTCTAGCCCATTCATGGCTTATCTCAATTATACATATTAGACATCTCTGTTGGCTACAGGACATTCTCATTCAGTACCAACTATGGTGTAGATTGATGAGAAAGCTGCTGTCAGAAGCCAAAAACCATCAACAAACAAATGATTGAATGTCAAGACAGATGTACCACTAATTTACTGACTGTGCAGTCAATAGTAGATCAGCGTTTTAGAGACTCATGGGGAAACAGTGCCACGTAAGCAATGCATGTGATTAAAAAGGCTTCATAAAACCTGTCAGAACTATTTGGGACTTTATTACTGAGTTGTGGAATAACTTAAATGAGTAAGGTCCATGAATGAGTTAATTGTGGTAGTAGATTCTATCAACTGTTGAGTATTCTAAAATACATTGTTTCATATTACGCTTTCTTGTTGACTCAAACAGTATAAAGACAGAACTCTTCTTGAATTCAATAAATTACTCCCAAGTTCATTTGGAATACCTTTCCTTTGGGTCCCACATATTTTTTTTTCACTTAAATACAGTCTTTGAAGGCAAGTGGCTAGGCTTTTAGCCTACAACTCATTTCTAGAATGCACAAAACCCTTGGTTTAATTCTCATCTTGAAAAAAAGAAAAGCTGGTAGTGATAAATTCCAAGGTTAACCCACAAAAGACTGTTTAACTTATAATTTTATCACAAAGAATTTAATGTGAAAATAAGTAATGATTTATTATTTTCAATAATTAAAAGGAAACAGTAGGTAAGAGAAGGGTCTTCCAGGGTTGACTGGAACTTGAGGGCAAGCAGGTTGGATCAGAAGCATCCAATTAAGAGAAGCTGGAGGCCAGCGGTTCAGCTGCAGACTAGTCAGGGCAGGAATCTCGGGACCACCTGTGGAGGTGGCTGCTACAGCAGCCAAGAAGACATTCAGGTCACCTTTCTCACACCCCAATCCCCCGGTGGTCTCCTCTCACTGTCTCCGTTATGCCCATTTTCTTTGTTTTCCAGTTTGCTATAAAGCACAATACTTTTCCCCCAACTCCCACGCTAGGTCAGAAGAGAAAACAGAGTCTCTGGAAGCACCAACAAGAAAATCAAGAAATGTGGCTGGGCGGTGATGGCGCACGCCTTTAATCCCAGCACTTGGGAGGCAGAGCCAGGGGGATCTCTGTGAGTTCGAGGCCAGCCTGGTCTACAGAGCGAGATGCAGGACAGGCACCAAAACTATACAGAGAAACCCTGTCTTGAAAAACACAGAAAAAAAAAAAAAAGAAAAGAAAAAAGAAAAAGAAAATCAACAAATGGAGCATATAACCAATAAGAGCACAAGGGACAGTGATACTATTCCCATACTCAGCATAAGAAAAAGAAGTGTGGGCCTTGGGGCAGATAGGAATGACCGTGTGAAAGTACCTAAGTCTCAGGTCACTGTATTCCCACTGAAGGTGGGGTTTAAGACAAGATTATTTCCAGATTAACTAAAGCAATGCCTAGTATTTTGAGCATTGTAGCATTCAATAAAATTCTCTTTCTGCCCCACTTCCCCTTAAGCTTGCTCATGTTATAACTTTTTTTTTTTCTAAGTTAAATGCTAAACCTAACTATAGTATTCGGACTTTAGGCTAAAGCACTGGGTGGGGGTGGGGAGGGAGTAGCTAGTTCTTTTTGGTAGTTCCCATGGGTGTTTGTGGCTTTATCCTGTAGGGAGAGAGTAAACACTGGCTGTGTTTATCTAACATGAATGAGGCCCAGGTTCACTATTAGTACTAGGGGCGAAAAAAGCCTGGCATCAGTTAAAAACCATATCAGTTTTCTGTTGCTGGAAAATACCATGACCACCTTACTTAAATTTCTAGCGCTGTGATAAACATATGTCCAAAAGCAATTAAGGGAACAACGGGTGGATTTCAGCCTATAGTTGTAGTCCACCATGAAGGGATGTCAAGGCAGGAACTCAAGCAGGAACCTGGAGACAGGAACTGAAGCAGAGATCATGGAGGACCATAGCTTGTTCCTAATGGCTTGTTCAGTCTTCTTTACACAACCCAGGGCCATCTGCCAAGGAATTCACCATGGGCTGGACCCTCCCACATCAATCATTAATCAAGAAAACGGCCCCCACAGACTTGCCTAAGGGAGGCATTTTCTCAACTGAAGTTCCTTTTGCCCAGTGACCCTGGCTTGTGTTGACAAACATGTCTGACCAGGACAATGACCAAGAACAAGTTATGGGAAAGTTTATTTGGGCTCCAGAGAGAAAAGAGTTTGTCATGGCAGGAAGCTATGACAGCAAGTGGCAGGTTTGGAAGCAGGAACAGGAAGCTGAGAACTCGGGTCTTTAGCCACCACAAGCCTGAAGCTGACAGAGCAAACTAGAAACAGGCAAGGCTTTTTACTGTCAAAGCCTATCTCCAGTGACACATTTCCTCCAACAGGGCCACAGCTCCTAAGCCTTCTCAATCAGAGACGTTGACTCGGGACCAAGTGTTCAAATGCCCAAGACTAAGGGAGGCCCTTCTCAGTCAAATCACTATATATATAGTAAGTAGAAGGCTAGTCCAGAATACACACAGAAGAGCCTATGTAAAAGAAAAAGGCCTTAAATATAAAAATGACATTTTTGCATGCATGTGGATGTACTTACTCCTTTAATCCTAGCCCTTAGTAGGCTAAGGCAGTATGATCATGAGTTCACGACCAGCCTGGGCTACAGAATAAGATTAGAGCTCAAAAACTGTTGCAGAGTATTTGTTTACACTGTAAAGAGATGTCTATGCCTAAGATGCCTTCTGATTGGTTTAATAAAGAGCTAAGTGGCCAAGAGCCAGGCAGGAAATAGGCTGGACTTCCGGGTAGAAATAGAGAAACTAGGAGGAGGAATCTAGCAACACCATTTCCCTAACAGACTCGGAGCAAGTTGGGTGCGCCATACTAAGAAGAGGTAACCGAGCCATGTGACAGAACGTAGATTAAAAAAGATATGGGTTATTAAGTTATAAGTGCTACTTGGGAAAAAGCCTATTTTTATTTGCGAGCTGGTGGTCCAAAGATAATTCAACAAGAAAGCTTGCTACAAAACAACAAACAAAACGCAAACATACATTTGCTCGAGGACTCAGTTAAAGCAGCTTCCTAGCTGAGGGAGCTGGGTACTGAGAAGGTGGAACTTCAACTCTCCACCATTCTCTTCTGCTTTCATTTGACATCTATCTTCGTTTAAACCAACAGCTGCAGGGGGTGTCCGGCAACACGGTCAAAGTTGGACTTGGCTTTTATTCTCATTCTAAGATCTGAGCATGGCCTTCAAGGGCAGCCTGCATTGAAGGTGATGGTATAGCCCCTGCTGGTGACCCAGCCGGCTGGTGCTGTGGTCCGTGAATCACTCCCATGGGAAGTTGCATTCATTTCTATAGAAACAATCCTCATCTCATGGTGTCCCAGGAGGACTTCAAGGGAACAAAAAAAATTTCCTTCAGATCAACGGACTTATTTGCTTATTTCTTTATTTGAAATGTATTACTATTTTATTAGTATTGTGTGTATACATGGATGTGTGTGTGTGTGTGTATGTATGTATGAGTGCCTGCGTGGTATGTACATCCCATGGAGCATGTGTAGAGATCGGAGGACAACTTCATGAAGTCAGTTAGCTCTTCCCACTTTAACATGCGTTCTGGGAGTCAGACTCAGGTAAGTAGGCTTGTGTGACTAGCCCTTTTACCTGCTTGACCATCTCACCAGTCCCTGCTTATTTCTTTTAATTAAACAAGCAAGAGACTGTTAGCCTCAGGCTTTCTTCATATTTTTAGTCCCTACCTAATCAATGATAGGTTACCTTAGTATATAAATAAACCACAGCCTAATTGGGGAATATCATGTGCTGAGTTTCAGCCAATCATAGCAGCCAGGTTTAAGCAATCACAAGTAGATAATTTATGGCATCATACCAAAATGCTCCATAACATCACGGCCTACAAAGTCAGCGCCCAGTTGTAGCCAATCATTTGGGTTCTCTGCTTCACATCTGCCTTCATCCTATAAAAATCCACTGCTCACAGTGCCAGGGAAAACTATCTGAGCATGTTTTGGTTCTGGATGCTGCTAAATTCATGAGTTACCATATGGTCAAAGAAGCCATGTTAAATCCAATTTGTCTACAATTTTTCTAACATTTATATTGCACCAGCTAGCAGTATGCAAGACCTTCACCTTATTCACCTACAGGTCTATGGTCACTAAGGCCCATGATAAGGAGACCTAGGTTCCCCTAAACCACCTAAGAAAATAACATCCCATCTTGACACATCATGATCTTGGGTTAGTTTAAGTAAAATTATGTTATGTTTTGAGTCTTCTGGATGCAAAATTTATACAGTTGACCAACATAGCCCAAGGAAAATGAAAAAGGCACAGGCTGAAGCAATCTCTTAAAAATGGGAGAGAATTTTCCTGAGGACACTAATCCCTGGGGTAGGGGGCAGTGATAAGGACAGCCCTGACTAGCCATGTATTAATTACTTTGGCACAGCTGTGACAAATATCTAAGAGTTGGAAGTGGGGGGAAGATTTATTTCAGCTTGCGGTTTCAGGAATCCATTAATGGTCACTTGGCCTCATGCTGTTGAGCAGGAAGGAGTGTGTGGTAAAGGAACCAAAAGTAGGAGCTTTAGACAAGATAACGCCCTAAGGACCCATCCCCAGGACCTCATTTCTCCAAGTAGGCTTCATCTCATACAGTTTCTACAACCTCCTTTCCCAGATAGTGCCACCAGTTAGGGATCAAATCTTTAAAACATTAACCCGTTGGGGACATTTTATATTCAAACTGTAAGAGACCATAAACAATGATTGTACAAAATGGTAATGAAAATTTCCTCATTTCCTGGGAAGACACTTTGTTGTAGTAGCACCCATGGTCTCCTGCCTGACCCAGACTTTTCTCCATTAGAGAGTCTAAAAGCTTGGAGATTGTAGTAATTAACTCCTTCCTTCCTTCCTTCCTTCCTTCCTTCCTTCCTTCCTTCCTTCC
>CABHPH010151815.1:0-14182 GCA_902168325.1 Peromyscus nudipes | reverse complement strand
TTCCTTCCTTCCTTCCTTCCTTCCTTCCTTCCTTCCTTCCTTCCTTCTTTCCTTCCTTCCTTCCTTTTGTCCTTCCTTCCTTCCTTCCTCCTTCCTTTTCTTTCCCTCCATCTTTTTCTTTCGCCACAGTCTCATGTAGCTCAGGCTAGCCTGGAACTTGCTGGGCAGCTGAGGATGACCTTGAACTCTCTGTCCTCATGCATCCCACTTCTCAAGTGCTGGGATCACAGGCATGTACCACCATGCCTTTCTTTAGCCTACATTTCTTGATTGGGTAAAACTAATCTCAGAAAATGACAAGCAGAATCAGTTTGTGGTGGCACACATACCTGTAATCCCAGCACTGAGAGGTGGGGGCCAGGTCAGATCAGGAGACTGAGGCAACCCAGGCTATAAACCAAGTTCAAATCCAGCTTGAGATAAATGAGACCTGTCTCAAAAACAAACAAGCAAATCAAATTAAACAAATACAGAAATCTAGAAGATTATAAGCATTAGAGAGCATATCCTTTTCTTTGTCCCATTTCAAAGGAAGCAGAAGTCCTTGGTAACCTGTGCATTCTATAGATTCAAGTGTTCTGCAGATGAACAATGCAACATTTGGAAACAGGTCGTAGAAGAGACCCCATTTCCCTCCCAAACCTACCTACGCCATGCTGCCCAAACAGCTCAAACTATTACAACTGTCACCAATCTACTTTATCTTATTTTCTAGCCCTTCAAGCCTCAAATGAGGGTCCTTGGGGGAACAGAACCAGTAGAATGTCTGTAGTTAGAAGAAGATTTATTAGCCAATTTACAAGATCAGAGACTGACGATTCCCACAGTGATTACCCCCAGCCTAGAGAGGTAGGAAATTTGGTGGCTGTCATTCCAAGAAGCTGGACACCTCAAAAGAGGGACCAGCAATGCAGTGCCAGCTTGAGGTCAGAGGCCTTATACCAGAGGCCCAGTGGTACAATTCTGTGTGAAAAGGCTGAAGAACCTGTCCTGTGATGTTCACATGAATCAGCAGCAACAGCATAAAATATTCCTACTCAAATAGGGCTTCCAATGTGTACACAAGTGAACTTCTCTCTTCCACGTATTCATTCTGAGTCCCCGGAATTTTGGATGCTGCTGCCCATGTTCAGGGTGGGTTTTCCCACTCAACCCGTTGATCCATATGCCTATCATCTTTGCAAACAACCTAACAGACACATCAGGAGTATATTTCATCAACTTTCCAGTCATTGTGACATTCAGTCAACAACCAATATTAATAATCATCACAAACTGTAATACATAGCTTCCAATACATTTTCTTCAAAGGCTTCTTGTCAAAGGTTCTGATTCTACCACATGACATTTAAGATTTAAATGGTCATTCAGATACTGAGGGCTCTGGGTCTGAGGCTATGACCTCCCCCAGTTACCCTGTTGGTAATATCCCATGGCATAACACTAACGTGCTTGGGGGTGTTGGACAAGCGTTAAGTGAAACCTCCTATGACTGTAAAGCTGCAGGAAATGCTCATTGTGTGATGTGGAAGTCCCATGAGAGCAGACACAAGCCATCAGTCCCCTCCCACCTTTTGAGCCCCATCCCCATACAACTCAGATCCCCTTATCCCGTGCCAGCCTTACCTATTTATACATCTACCCAGGCTCCTAAAACACCGGAGCTGAGCCTGGGTCCTCCTTGTTCCAGCATGGGTACTGGAAATTTTTTTTTGACTTTATTTATTTTTTAAATTACACTCATGATATTCATTGATTACACTCATGATGTTAATCACATTTGTGGTATTCATAGATTACATTCTCAGTATTCATTCAATTATATATATATAATATATATATTAATTTTAAATGCTGAATGTCATTTATTTAAGGGGGGAGGAGGTCTTAAATACAGGCTTACAGCACAATGGGAGGACCCCGGAGGGCAGAAGTTCAATACTGATGTTTTACAATTTTGCTTCTAATCTGTTAACGCCCATTATTCAGGGTACCAGGCAAGGAACTTCCCTTAAGCATTCAGGAGGGTGGAACCTGGCAGGGAATTAGCATAGGGAGAATATCAAGGTCAAGGTCCGCAAGCAAGGCAACAGTTACCCAGAACGGGGGCCAGGGCCCTACAGGTTCCCCTTTTATTAAAAAATGAGCTTCTGACTTGGGTTGCGTGGGACGTCAGCAGGTCACCTTACCCATCATGGAGACACCTGCCCAGGCCACACAGGTGCTCTGTCTTAGGTTGGTGAGTGCCCCCCAGGCATTACCCGTCTCTGAATACTCATTATCATACAGGCTCAATCATGTGTGAGCTGCAGAGTTAACTGCTGCCAAAGATCTCAAAGTGGCACTGGGCTTGCAATCTGTGTGTTCAATACAGAAAAGACCAACAGAGGTCCTATCTCACCCATAGCCAGTAGGCTAAAGGCAACTGAGCCATTCCCTTCCTTAACAAGCCATACTGTACGTTGGTGTCCTTGTAAGATAGTATCTCAAAAGCAACTGGAAATTGAGTTTATAAATTTATAATTTTCAAAGCCAATCAAGATGTATATAGCTACTGAATTAAATTTATCGTGTCCAATAGAATGAGAGATTAACTAACTGTGGTAGCTACTTTTGTTGCCAGGGTCTCCATTGTGCTAGCTGTAGTAAGCAATTATGAAATGGGGTACTGAAAATTTTAGCATGGGTATCTAGCTATAAAGAATGCCTTTCTTGAGAATATCACATAGTTACATCTGAGGTGACATTTCACCATCTTTATCATGCTGTGACCAAGAGACCTGGAAAAATTTCTTCCAGCTGCATAGAGACCCTTAGCATATGCAAGTTAAGTCTCCAGTTAGGCCTATTTTTTTCTTTTTCTTGGAGCCCATAATCATGCAGGCACATTTAATTTTTTGTTAATATTTATTTTATGTACATGTTTTGCTTGCATACATGTATATATCACATACAGAGATAAGAAGAGAGCATTAGATTGCCTAGAGCTGGAGTTAGGGATGGCTGTGTGTAGCTAGAGTTTTTCTGCCTGGCCCACAATCAGGACAAATCTCTGTCACCTGCCAGTCCCACAGCCGCTCAGACCCAACCAAGTAAACACAGAGACTTAATATTGCTTACAAACTGTATGGCCGTGGCAGGCTTCTTGCTAACTGTTCTTATATCTTAAATTAATCCATTTCTATAAATCTATACCTTCCCACGTGGCTTGTGGCTTACTGGCATCTTCACATGCTGTTTGTCATGGCGGCGGCTGGCAGTGACTCTCTCCGCCTTCCTGTTCCTTTCATTCTCTCTGTTAGTCCGGCCTATACTTCCTGCCTAGCTACTGGCCAATCAGTGTTTTATTTATTGACCAATCAGAGCAATTTGACATACAGACCATCCCACAGCAGCTGTGAACCACCATGTGGGTGCTGGGAACTGAACCTGGGTCCTCTACAAGAGCAACAGAGCTCTTCAACAATGAACCATCTCTCTAGCCCAAAAAGGCACATTTTTTTTTAAAAAAAAGCAGTTTTATTGATTCTGACACATTTCATCCTAGCACACTATTTTAACATGGAAAGTCTTTCCAGTTAGCATTAACAACCTCCCTTCACTAAAAATAAGGCAATGCATTTCTCTCTCCTGACCTACTCTTCCTTTTTCTTACCTCTGTCACATCCACATATACATGTGTCCACGCACTTGTGGACAGTGTAGCTTTTTGTGGAACTATTAAACCTCTGTATTTAGAAATAATGGTCAATCTGGCCTTTTCATGGAGTGGAGAACTCTACAGCATGAGTCATTCAGTAGAGACCTGAGCACATCTGGAACAGTCCAGCCACTATGCTCAAAGCATCCCATCTCACTTCCAGGCCTTACGTGTGTATCAGCTAGACACTTAACAGGAAATGAATAGTACAATCAAAGTGTCATTTGAGGCTACTGTACAGAGAAACTACACAGGATAAAAAGCCCCAGAGCTAACAACCAGGCCACCATAACAGACAGACAGGACTGAAAGGATGGGGGAATTTGGGAAAAGCAAACATAGAGGAGCTTGTAGTGCCAGTCCATAGAAACATGTCAAGGAGGAAGCTAGGCTAGCAAGTATCTGAGCTTCATTTTCCTCTTTGATCCTATAGTGTTCTCCTAGCAGCTAATGTCAACAATCAATAGCAAGGTCTGAAGCCGTGCTGGGCCTGCAGTTTGAGGAGGGAGTTATTGTTAGGGCTGCGCATCTGTAGGCTCCACCCTGGGAGAGAGAGACAGAGAATCTTCCTCTTGAAAAAATATTGGTTTTTATTTATGTGTATGTATATATCCCATGTGTGTGTGTTCTCAAAGGCCAAAAAATGATAGTCAGATCCCCTGAAGCTGGAGTTACAGGTAGTTGTGAGCTTCTAGATGTGGGTGCTGGGAATTGAACTCTGGTCTTCAGCAAGATAACTCGGGCACCCAAGTTCATAAAAGAAACACTATTACAGCTAAAAACCACATAGTGACCCTCACACGCTGATAGTAAGAGAGCTCAATGCCGCACTCTTGCCAATAGACAGGCCAGCCAGACAAAAAACTAAACAGAGAAGTGCTGGTGCTAACTGATACCATAAACTAAATGGACCTAAGAGATATTTACAGAATATTTCACCCAAACACAAAAGAATATGCCTTCTCAGAACCTCATGGAACTTTCTTCAAAACTGACCACATACTTGGACACAAAGTAGTTCTAAATAGATAGCTCTAAACTTGAAATAACACCTTGCAATTCTGACCACCATGGATTAAAGCAGGAAATCATCAACAACAAAAAGCTGACAAACTCATGGAAACTGAACAACTTACTCTTGAATGAAAAAATAGGTCAGACAGAAATCAAGAAAGAAATTAAACTTTCTATAATTGAATGAAAATGAGGACACAACACACCCCAAATTTGGGAAATGATGAAGGCAGTTCTAAGAGGCAAGATCATAGCACTAAGTGCCATATTAAAAAAAAAAAGGAGATATCTCATATTAGTAACTTAACAGCACACCTGAAAGCTCCAGAACAAAAAGAAATAACACCAAAAGAAGTAGACTGCAAGAATGGTCAAACTCAGGGCTTACATCAATAAAACTGAAACAAACAAACAAACAATACAAAGAATCAATTAAAGGAAGAGTTGGTTCTTTGAGAAAATTGGTAAGATTGACACTCTTTGCCAAATTAACTAAAAGGTGGAGAGAGAAGATCCAGACGAACGAAATTAGCGATGAAAAGAGGGATATCACAACACTGAGGAGATCTAGAGAATAATGACATGCTTTTCAAACCTGTACTCCACCAAACTGGAAAATCTAAAAGAAATGGGTAATTTTCTCCAACTACCAAAGTTAAATTAAGATCAGATTAGCAATTTAAACAGACCTGTAACCCAAGTGTAATATAAGCAGTAATTAAAAGTCTTCCAACAATAACAACAACAACAACAACAAAGCCCAGGGCCAGATGGTTTTAGTGCTGACTTCTATCAGACATTCAAAGAAGCATTAATACCAATATTCCTCAAAGTATTAAACAAAATAGAAAGAGAAGAAGCATTGCCCAATTCTTTTTATGAGGCCAGAGTTTCTTGGATATGTAAACCACATAAAGACCCAGCAAAGAAAATTACAAATCATTTTCTCATTTTCCCTACAAAAATTCTCAATAGAATACTTACAAACCAAATCTAAGAATCTAAGATTATTCATCATGATCAAGCAGGCTTCATCCCAGAAATGCAGGGATGGTTCAACATCCATAAATTGATAAATGTAATCCACCATATAAACAAACAGAAAGACAAAAAAACAAATAATTATCTTACTAGATGCAGAAAAGGCCTTTGATAAAAACCCAACATCCTTTCATGATAAAATCCTGGAGAAATTAGGGAAACAAGGGACATACCTTAACATAATAAAGACAATTTACAGCAAGCCCATAGCCAACACCAACTTAAGTGGAGAGAAACTCAAAGCAATTCCACTAAAATCAGTAACAATGTTGTCCGCTCTCTCCATACCTATTCAATGTAGTGCTTGAAGTCTTAGAGCAATAAGACAACTGAAGGAGATTAAGGGGATACAAACCAGAAAGGAAGAAGTCAAAGTATCTTTATTTTTCAAATGATCTGATAGTGTACATAAGTGACCCTATAAGCTCCACCAGGAAATTACTACATCTGATAAACACTTTCAGCAAAGTAGCTGGGTACAAAATTACACAAAAACCAGTAGCCCTCCTATACACAAATAAAAAATGGACTGAGAAAGAAATCAGGAAACAACAACTTTCACAATAGCCTCAAATAATACAAAATATCTTGGGGTAACTCTAACCAAGCAAGTGAAAGATTTGTATTTAAAATAAAAAACTTTAAGACACTGACAAAGAAATTGAAGGAGGTATTAGAAGATGGAAAGATCTCTCACATTCATGGGTCAGTAGGATTAATATAGTAAAAATGGTCATCCTGCCTGTGGGGATTTGAAAGAAAATGGCCCCCAAAGGGAGTGGCACTATTAAGAAGTGTGGCCTTGTTCGAGTAGGTACGGTCTTTTTGGAGGAAGTGTGTCACAGGGGAGGTGGGCTTTGAGGTCTCATATATGCTCAAGATATTGCCCAGTATCTCAGTCTACTTTCTGTTGTCTTCTGATCAATATATAGTCAGTACCATGTCTACCCACACGTCACCATCCTCCCGACATAATAATAATGGACTAAACCTCTGAAACTTTAAGTTGCCACCCCAATTAAATGTTTTCCTTTATAAGAGTTGTCGTGGTCACGGTGTCTCTTCATAGCAATAGAAACCCTAACTAAGATACTACCAAAAGTAAGCTACAGATTCAATGCAATCCCCATCAAAATTCCAATACAATTCTTCACAAATCTGGAAAGGACAACTGTCAGCTACATATGGAAATAGATAAATCAAAAAACAAAAAAAAACCCAAAGAACAGGTTAGATAAAACCATTCTAAATAATAAAAAGACCTGCTAGAGGTATCACCATCCTCAATCTCAAACTGAACTACAAAGCTACAATATTAAAAACAGCATGATATTAGCACAACAACAGACTTGCTAATCAACGCGATAGAACTGAAGTCCTAGACATTAGTCTACACACATATGGACACCAGATTTTTTATAAAGAAGCCAGAAATACACATGGGAAAAAAGACAGCATCTTCAGCAAACGGTGCTAGTCAAACTGGATGTCTGCATGTAGAAGAATGCAAATATGTGTATATTTATCACCCTGCACAAAACTCAACTCCAAATGATCACGGACCTCAACATAAACCCAGATACATTGAATCTGAATAAGAGAAAATGGGGGATAGTCTTGAACTCATTGTCTTAGGAAAAAACTTTCTGAACAGAACATCAACAGCGTGGATACTAAGAACATCAATTAATAAATGGAATGTCATGAAACTGAAAAGCTTCTGTATGGCAAAGGACACCATCATTTGGACAAAGTGGCAGCCTATAGAACACCAAAGAATTCTTACCAACTACCCATCTAATAGAGGGCTAATATCCAAAATATATAAAGAAGTACAAAAACCGGACATCAAGAAAACAACCCAATTAAAATATGGGTTACAGATCTCAACAAACACCTCAAAAGAGGAAACTCAAATGGCTAAGAAGCACTCAAAGAAATGTTCAACATCCTTAGTCATCAGGGAAATGCAAATCAAAACTACTTTGAGATTTCATTTACAGCAGTCTGAATGGCCAAGATCAGTGAAACAAATGACAGCTCATTCTGGCAAGGGGAACACATCCATTTCTGCGGGGGTAGTGCAAACTTATACAGTCACTATGGAAATCAGTGTGGCAATTCCTCAGGAAGACAGGAATGAATCTATCTTAAGATCCAGTTATACCACTCTTGAGCACATACCCAAAGAAAGTTCATCTGACAATAGAGACACTTGCTCAACCATGTTTACTGCTGCTCTATTCACAGTAGCCAAAATATGGAAATAACCTATATGTCAACAGATGAATGGATAAAGAAAATGTAGTACATTTACACAATGGAATATTAGACAGCTGTTAAAGAATGAAATCATGAAATTTGCAGGTAAGTGGATAGAAAAAACCATCCTGAGTGAGGTAACCCAAACCCAAAAGGACAAATATGATTATGTATTCACTTATATGTGGATATTAGGTGTTAAGTCATTGATAAGCAAGTTACAATTCTTACAACCATAGAGGTTAGATATAGAGTAAGGAATTAGAGGAGAGGGATGGAGTGCCCTAAGAAGGGGAAATAGAATAGATAGTTACTGATGGATGGGGGTGGGACACTTGTAACTGGAAGTTTTTCTGTGTCCCAGCCAGCCGGCGGTAGGGACAAATCTCTCCTACTCACACCCCCCAAGTAAACACACAGAGGCTTATATTAATTAAAACTGCTTGGCTATTAGCTCCGGCTAACTACTGACTAGCTCTTACATTTAAATTCAGCCCATTTCTGTTAATCTATGTTGCCACTTTTTCCAAGGCTTTACCTGTGTGCCATTTCATGCTGCTTTCTGGATGGCGGGATGGCATCTCCTCACTCAGCCTTCCTCTTCCCAGAATTCTCCTTGTCTGCTTATCCCACCTATACTTCCTGCCTGGCTACTGGCCAATCAGCATTTTATTAAACCAGTGTACAAAAGCATTATCCCACAGCAGACACTGGAATGGAGGATCAAATGGGGGGGGTAGGGGGTTGAAGGAGGAAATATGGGGAGGGACAGCTAAAACTAAGAGTCATTTGAGGGAGTGTATGGAAACCTAATACAGTAGAAGCTTCCTAAAATACATCACATACGTAGGTGATCCAAATGAAATCGTCAAATAATGGGGGAGACAGAGCCCCAATTGGACATCTCCCATCACTAAATGAAGCTTCTTCCAGTACCAGGAATGGGTACATCTAATCAAATTGTTGGCGAGAAGGGTCCCATGGCAACCCCCAAACAACCCGGGCTGATGGCAGGGCTATTGGGTGCTCTCCACAATCTTACAGTAAGGCCATATCGCTGAAGACAGTACCTATACAACTCATTGAACACGAAGAAGTCAAGCTGGTGCCTAACAAGCCTTCACCCCTACTGAATAGTTTTCTGGGTACTGGAAGGTGCTCTGTTGGCTACCAAAAAAAATGTAAACACTAACCCAGCTACCAACCCTTTGATCTACAGTGGTGACCTGCTTTCCAGATACATGGGTACAATAGTGGCATAAAGCTTATGGAAGTAACCAACCAACATCTGATTTGACTTAAAGCCCATTCCATGAGGGGAGCCCATACCCAAATCTGCTTGGGTAGGCAAGAACCTGACACTAGGTAGCCCAGGGACCTAGGAGAAAACTAAATACTACTGTTCTGCTGAAGGAATGCAGCAATAAAATGACTCCTAAGGACATTTTGCTATCCCCATAGATCAGTGCCTTGCTCAGTCATGATCAGAGAAGCAAATGGGAACAAATACAGAGACCCACAGCCAGAAAATAAGCAGAGAATGAGAGGCCTTGGAATACTCGGCCCTAAATGGAATGTCTCCATCAAATATGTTCCCTTAAGGCTCAGGGGATTCTGCAGGAGAGGAGGCTAAAAGAGTGTAAGAGCCAGAAAGGATGGAGGACACCAAGGAAACAAGGCCTTCTAAACACTGCACAATTGATGTACATATAAACTCACAGAGACTGTGGTAGCATGCACAGGGCCTACAAGGATCTGCAGATGGGGCTCTAGAGTTGAAAGGAGAAGAGGACATACATCCCCAATCCATAAGCTATCTCCAGTTGATTCCCACTTGCAAATGAAAAATTCGTTTTCTCCCATGGAGTTTCACTGGGGAAACAAACCACTCTTAAGGGCAGGCTGCATGTCCAGAAGTAGATGGCCAACAGAAAACAAACTCAACGGCATCTTTGGAGGTTCTTGTCTCATAATGCTGAATTAGGGATTCTTTTAAAAACCTTATAGGTCCTTTGCATATATATTATAGCTTCTGGTTTTGGGTTTTTATGGGATTCCTCTGTGAGTGTGTGGGTGTTCGCATGTGTGCATCTATATGTGTTTCTTGTGCTTTTTCTTTAGCTCTTTTTCTTGTTTGTTTTGTGCTATTCTGATTTGTTTATCTTGTTTTTATCTTACTTTATTTTATTATTATTCCTTAAGTGCCTGTTTGTTTTCTAGGGTGAGACAGAAAAGGTGTGGATGTGGGTGAAAGGGGAGGTGGGGAAGAACTGGGAGGAGTGGGGGAGGGGAACTCTAATCAGAATATATTGTATGAAAAAAATTTATTCTCAACAAAAGAAAAAAAACAAAAAAATTGATTCTCTTAGTTATCTTAAAAAAAATACTGTTTTATTTAACCTGCCATTGAATAAAGAGTAAGATGCCAGAATTAGTTTTTTTTTAATTAAGAAATTTTCCATTCATTTTACATACCAACCACAGATCCCCCTCTCCTCCCTCCTCCTGCCCCACAGCCTTTCCCCCCCAACTTACCCCCCATTCCCACCTCCTCCAAGGCAAGGCCTCCCACACAGAGTCAGCAGAGCCTGGTAGTTCAGTTGAGACTGGTCCAAGTCCCCCGAGCCCCCCATCCTCCCCACCCCCACCCCCCCCCCCCCCCCGCACCAAGGCTGTGTAAGGTGTCTCACTATAGGCACTGGGCTCCAAAAAGCCCGATCATGAACCAGGGATGGATCCTGATCCCACTGCCGGTGGGCCCCTTAAACAGTTCCAACTAAACAACTGTCTTGCCTGTGTAGAGGGCTTAGTCCAGTCCCATGGGGGCTCCACAGCTATTGGTCCACAGTTCATGAGTTCCCACTAGTTTGGTTTGGCTGTCTCTCTACGTTTCCCCATCATGATCTTGATGTCCTTTGCTCATAGAATCTCTGCCAGAATTAGTTTGAAAGAAAATGTGAAGACTGGCTTATACTATATAAACAGTCCCAAGAACACTGAACTGAATATGCCAATAAATGTAGAACTGGTGAACACCCTGTAAGGCCATCGGGTCAGACTCTGAAGTTAGGTTTTCTACAGAGGACAATCAGTATCTCTATAATTGAATTTCTTTTGTATTATCACTAGTTTTCTACAAGCTAAACTCCTCAAAATACCCCAAGGTGCACATTCCTACTGGCTTAATGTGTCCAGCCTTCATCTGGTAGTCAGTTTACTCAATGGAAAGGACATACATTAATCACCTCTTGTGTGTAAGCCTTGGGAATGTTTTGTTTTGCTTTGTCCTGTTTTTAATATCTCTCTTCTGCCTGGAGGCTTTTCAGATATTTAAAGACCAGAGACAGCGTTTTTCTCTTGGAGTCAGGTGCCTAGACTGGCTGCAGGTGTGCTAGGAACAGAGGGTATTTTATTTCAGCAACAAAAGGGAGGATTAAACTCGGGTATCCTTAAAGCCTGGGGGGCAATATTTATTGTGAGTCCTATTTACTCTCTATTTACTCTGAAGAAACCCTTTATTGTAGATTTTCTCTGCTCAGGAGAAAAGGTGGGGCTGTATATAAACAGCCATAGCAAAGAGCTTGCAAAATAAAAAGGGGGGGGGCACTCAGACAAGTAGCGTGCAAGGGTAGGTTCTGATGCAGCACTGTGTCAACGTTAGAGACAGCAAGTTCATTTGGTCCAAATACTACACTTTTGCATGATCGTTAAGTTTAGAATGAGAATATGGATAGAGATATTTCAGGCATGAGCTATATGCGTTTAGTAGCTCTAGCTGGTATGTGGTGACTCTGAAGCCAGTTCTGCTTTATTACCAGTACTGTCCAGCATAGGAGCTCAAAGTATGTGCTGGACAGACTTGGGCCAAACATTGGCACAGTCGCATCAGGCTAGGGAACCCAGGGGCTGACATGCCCTCCCAGGCTTTCCTGTTGATAGGGGAGGTTTTACCCTGCCTAGTTCCAGGTCCCCCATCGGGAGCCATTAAGCTCACTCCTTCCAGCCTAATGAGGCAAGCGCAGAGCACTGCACAGAAGTGCCATACTTTCCTTGTGCTCTGTGGTGCTCTGAATTTTAAAAGTATTGTTCAAACAGCAAATCTGTATGAAGTTTGTTTCCTGATTCTAAGGTAGGCTGTTCCAGCAGGTCACTGACGTGGGCTTGCAACAAAACAAGAAACTGGTAGATAGATGGAAAAAAAAAAAAAAAAAAGAAAAAAAGGGGACTGCAGAGATGCCTCAGGCTTAGGAGCACTTGGTGCTCTTTTAGAGGATCTGAGTTTGATTTCCAGAACCCACATAGTGGCTCACAACCCTCTGTAACTCCAGTCTCAGGGGACCCAGTGCCCTTCTCTGGCCTCCCAGGGCACCAGGCATGCACTCATACACATAAAAAACAAAAAAACAAAAAACGAATATATATATATATATATTTTACAAAAGAGGTCTAAAGATAGGAAGAGCCAAGGAAAGGAGAAAGTGTGGGGAAACCAAGTGAGTTACACTTAAAAAAATATGGAATTGGTTTTCTTTGATGGAAAAACAGCATGGCTGACAGCAATGTTTTCATTTTAAAAAGTGATTTAACTACAGAGATCTGGGGCTGGGGAGATAGCCCATCTGTTAAGAACACTTGCTGTTTTTGCAGAGGATTGTATTTTTACTTCTAGGATGCACATCAGGGGGTTCACAACTGCTTATAACTCCAGCTCCGTGGGCACGTGCAAACACGTGCTCATACACACAAACACGTGCATACACACGAATAGAAATAAATTTTAAATAGCAACAATTACGAAGATTTTTCTGGTAGTAATTCAACCCAGAGAGGTCTAAAATTATCAACCGACAAATTTATCTTTCAAAATAGAGAAGATTGGTGTCTCAATCAAAGTACTCAATGTAACCTTTACAATCCTATCTAACTCCTTTACATATTTCAGCACGAAGAGATTACTGTACAAAATAATATACAAATCCCTATCTGTAGTTCTGTAATTAATATTACCAAGGTTAAGAATCAGGTCTGAGTACTTAAAATACCAAAAGTTACCTAAATTCTAATTACACATGCTGTGGGAGAGAAGCTTTCCTGACTATGGTCACATTTTACTTCCCTGAGCACCAAGTGAGACTGACTCCTTGGACACCGCGGCCTTTTACAGAAGGCCCATTGTAGCCTCGTCATGACCAGTAGTGAGATAACCCAGGTCAGACCTTGGCCTGTGATAGGCCTTAATAAATATTTGCTAATTTTTGTAAATATGATTGGGCAGAGAAAAACATTGTTGCCTAGCTCCACACTTTCAGATTTAATTTTGTTTTGGGTCACTAAGATATGTGGAAACAACTGCCCATGTGACCTTATCAGGAAGTCAGGCCTTTAGGAGATGACTAGGTCATGAAGGTTCTGTCTTCCGGAATGTGATAATGCTGTAGACAATAGCCTTCACTTAGCATTCACTCACCTTTGTCCTCTGTCTCCACGGACAGATTTTCACCTACTGGGAGCAGTGATGATGAAGGCACCATCTTAGAATTAGAGAGGTCAGCTTAACGGAGACACCTGATGGGTCAGTGCTTTGATTTTGGACTTCTTATCCTCCAAAACCATCAGGAATGTTTGGCCCAGTCACGGGTAATATTATATTGTGGCATGGACAGAGTAAGATGTTCGCAGAGGGAAAGGAAAGACCTTTGGAGACAAGCTATCTGAAAACAGGTAACATTTTGCCCAAATACAGAAGGAAAAGTAATACTTCAAGAGACAAGGGGGTGTTAAAAAATGGAAGTGAAGAGAGACATGAACCACATTGTAGATTTTGTAGCAGCTCAGGAAAGGGAAAGAGCTCGGCCTCTGGAGGTGTGGGCAGAAACTGTTGCCAATAGTTAAGAGCACCACCCTGGCTGCCAGCATTTCCAGTTCTGGCACACCTTACAGTGTGGACGCACCTTGAACATATTACGTAACTGGCATAAGCCAGTCATGAAAGGGAAAATACTGTGTCATTGCTCATGTATGAGGCATACAAATAGTCAAATTCATAGACTGAGAGCAGAACGCAGGTTATTTGGTTTTGAGGCAGAGGGTGGAGAATGGGAAAGGATTACTTGGTTGTTACTGAGATGGTGAATGTTCTGGGGAGGGTGCCTGGTGATGGTTGCA
>CABHPH010151814.1:23714-39524 GCA_902168325.1 Peromyscus nudipes | reverse complement strand
AGACACAGGCCAGATCTCTGTGAGTTCAATGCCAGCCTGGTCTACAAAGTGAGTCCAGGATAGCCAGGGCTACATTAAGAAACCCTGTCTCAAAAAACAAACAAAAAAATTCTTAGGATGACACCAAAAGTATAAACTCTAACAGGAAAAATTTGAAAAGTCACATTTCATCAAAATCCAAATTTCAGTTTTATACAAATATTCTTAACTGAAAATGCCAAGACAGAAAATATGATAAATATTTGCAAACCATACAGTCAATAAAAGACTAATATCTGAAATATGTAAAGAACTCTCAAAACTCAATAGTACAAATAACTCATCCACTTAGAAAAATAGGCAAAATAATTAGACAGACATTTAACTGTAGGAGTTATGCAGATAACAAACAAGCACATAAAATGTGTTGAATATTCTGATCATTATGGACACAAAAATTAAATCAAAACCACAGTAAGATGTCTCTTCATCATTATAAGCTAAAAAAAAATAGTGGTAACACCAAAGGCTGCTGAGGCTGAGAGGTTATCTGTGCCACATTGCATCACTGGTGTATGGCAGGGCAGTCAGGCGGAAGCACAGTTGTTCTCATAGCACTGAACACACAGTTACCATGTGACGACACTGCAATCGCATCCTCTTAGGCATTTATCCCAGACAACCTGCACACTAAGCTTCGTTACAGCTTCATTCAGAAGAGCTGAACATTACAAAGAACTTAGGCATCCTCTATGCTTGATGGGTTAAAGGTTAAACAAACAGTGGGCCATTAACTCCCTGAAAAGCACTGGACAGCAAAATGATGGAACCATTGATGAATGAAGCAAATGGGATGAACCTCTAGGAAATTATGCTGAATGAACAAAAGCTAATAACAGAACTTTAATTATAATACTGTATGATTCAATTTATGTAACTTCTTTTTAAATTACAAAAGTTTAGAGATGGAGAAGTTAAGTGTAGTACTGGCTGTCCGTTGTTAGAAGTGCACAGGGCAGAGGTACATGAAGAAAGGTGTGTAAATAAATAAGCAATGGGGGGATCATAATGATAAGAGAAATACTCTGTCTTGATTGTGGTAGTGAACACGTCAACTGCATAGAATAAAATTATGCATGAATACACACAAACACACATGAAACTACGACATGTAGCTCTGAATCGTATCCATGGGTTGTATTCCTGCTGATACATTTATTCTGACATTGAACAATCGTGTTCCAAACTATTACTAATTATGGCTGCATGTGAATCTATGCTAACCTAAAAACAAAAGTTCAAGCAATATTCTGAAATAGAAGAGAAATTAGAGTATAATAGTCTCAGCAAATACTAAAGCCGGTTTTAAATTATCAAAGTAGGGTGGCATGCCTGATGCAAAAAAAGATAAGTGAGCCGCATCAAAAAAATTAGTCAACATAATTTATCATGCTACCAGGAAAAAGTAAGAATAAAAAGTTCATAATTATATAATCACCTTGATAGACTAAAATTGTCTTTGGCCAAATGTAATAATCTTAAATTTTAAAATAATGAGAAAATTGGAATCTAAGGGACTATTCTTTATCTGAAAGAATGAATACCAACAAAATTATGTAATAGATATAATGTGAAGATTTCATCTTTATGCCCATAGATGAGTGTATCTCTCATTGCCTCATCGGAGAAGCTTCTTTTGCAGAAGATGGTGCTAACACAGAGCCTCACAACTCATCAGTTTGCAGAGAATAAGAGACTAACGGGGGCATCTATAACACACCTCTGCCACCCAAGGCTCAGAGACCATTGCAGAAGATGGGCAAAAAGGTTGTAAGAGGCAGAGGTAGTAGACAACCACATAGAAATAGTATTTGGCAGACACGACGACAGTGATGTTGCACACATGAATGATGTGCAAGACGTTTGCCAAATCAGGACAGCCAAACTCCCAGCATGGGTTGGGGAGGGACTCATGAAGTCCCGTCCCTAACTTAGAGTTATCTGCAATTTATGGCTGCTAGGTAAGGGAGAGCTAGTTTTCTTTAAGGATGGGAGCCCTGAGAGGCTATGATCCCATGCCCATGCATGCACAGGCAGCACTAAGTTTGTGGACAGTCTCATAGTTAAAGAGTACATAAAGCTGCAAGAGGAAACTATTGGGTAAAATAGAGGCGGGATTGGAATGGAGGGAATGGGGACAGATATGATCAAAACACATTACATTTACATATGTGTGCATGAAATTCTCAAACAATAAACATGTTTTAAGAAATTATTAAATTACTTATAAAAGTTACTTAAAGCTAACCTCTGCTGTGGGATATCTTTCTGTACACTGTGAATATGTGTTGCTCTGACTGGTTGATAAATAAAACTGTTTGGACAATCAGCTTGTTGCTCTGATTGGTTGATAAACAAAGCTGTTTGGACAATGGTGAGGCAGAATAAGGTTGGGAGGTGCATTCGAGGTGGAGAGAGAGGAGAAAAAAGAAGAGTAGGGTAGATACTGGAGTGGCCACCAGGAGAAGCAAGATGTGAAAGTACCTGTAAGCCACGAAGCCACATGGCAATGCATAGATTAATAGAAATGGGCTGATTTAAGTAGTAAGAGCTAGCTAGTGAGAAGCCTGAGCCATTAGGCCATACAGTTTGTAAGAAGTATAAGCCTCTGTATGTTTCTTGGGTCTGAGCAGTTGTGGGACCAGGTGGGACACTGGAAAACTTCCAACTACAAACCTCTAATGTTAAGAATAGAAAAATGATATCCATCTGTTCAACTTGAACTAAGTACAATAAGGCAGGAGAAACTGATAAAAGCCATTAACAACCAGAAAGAAGATACTCTTATTAATAAGCAGCATGATGGTGTATTTAGAGAATCCAAAGGATATACAGGCAATTTTTTTAGTGTAAATCAACAAACATAGTATACTAGAAACAAATTGAACATATGAAACCAAATAAATTTCTGCTCACATACATAAATTAGTAGAAAATAATTTTGAATATTTGCTACATATAATGTACCTGACAAGCATCAAGATCTAGGAATAAATCAAACAAAAGTTATCTAGGTCTTTGCCATGAAAGCTGCAGTTTCCAGAGTGAAATTTAAAAGGCTGTAAATAAACTGAGGGGTACACTATAGTCATTCATTCATTACTGCTCTGCATTGGCAAGACGTTAATGCCTCCTACACTGATAAGAGTGAGTGCAACCTGTCTTGGTCAGAGTTTCTATTGCTGCTAAGAAACATCGTGACCAAAAGGCAAATTGGGGAGGAAAGGGTTTACTTGGCTTACACTCCCATATCACTGTCCATCATTGAAGGAAGTCAGGAAAGGAACTAAAATGGCAGAAACCTGGAGTCAGGAACTGATGCGGAGGCCATGGAGGGGTGCTGCTTGGCGTGTTCTTCATGGCTTGTTCAGCCTGCTTTCTTATGGAACCCAGAACCACCAGCCCAGGGGTGGTACTACTCACAATGCACTGGGCCCTCCCCCATCAATCACTAATTAAGAGAACATCTTACAGGCTGGTCTACAGCTCAATCTTATGGAGGCATTTTCTTAATTGAGGTTCCATTCTCTCAGATGACTTTAGTTTGTGTCAAGTTGACATAAAACTCTCCAGCACACACCTTAGTCATGAATCCAGATTTGTTGTGAAAATGAACATGTTATTTATAATTGCTAATGCAAAACAAAGAACCAAGATCAGCCAACTATATCTTGAAACAGTACTGTAAACTTTCCATGTTCACTGTCCTCAGAGACAGCTGTATTTCTCCATGTGACCCTTTAGTGTCATGTATCCCCTCTCCTCTTGGGATCTATGAGAAAAAGCTTCATAATGTAGCATTTTTGTGCTGTTTTGTTGGTCTCATTATATCTGAACAGTAATAAAACTTTCCCTTTAAGTACAATAAAAGAGAATGATCCAACACTACAAATGATGGTACTGACGGCTCTCACAAACACACTGCACAAAGGAGGTCAGTTACAAGAGCAGAGAGAATCTGATAGTACGTTAACTGTAAAACTAAGGATAGTAGAAAGTAATAATGGGATCAGTGGTGGGTATAGTACCTAGAATGTGACATGAAGAAGATTCCTCAGGGTGCTGCAGACATCCTGGGTCTGGCTGTCAGTGTTGGTGACAGTGCCATGTTTGTGTTCTTAAAGGCCACTGTGGAGCACTTAAGATGTACGCACTTTTCTGTGAGCATTTATACTTCTGTTTCCATTAGCCACTAGGATTCAGTCACAGCTCTCTCTACTCGAGACAACACATTCTAAAACATGCAAGCATAAAGCTAAATTATTGAGCATTTCCTATGATGGTTTTAAAAATAATAGTAGAACAAAAACCAGGAACTGGTCAGCGGGAGAGATAGCATAAATCAGTTCATTAGAACACAGCAAAAATGACTAAGCAACCCTAGTTTTATGCAGGGTGGGGATGAAATACAAGAACCTTTGTGAGGTCTCATGGAAAATTCAAAGGAGACTGTCAGTGTATAATAGCAGAATAAAAGGGAGCTGTTCCAACATGCATTTTTTAAATTGTTTGCAAATACTGTGTAGAGCTTTTTTTTTGCCAAGATTTTCTGTGAAGTAGATATGAAAAATAATGTAATGAAATGTAGAAACCAGGGTAAAATGGCTCCAAATAGCAAAGTGAGGGCTTACAACCCACAGCTAGATCAGACAAGTCCACAGTTAAATAACAGCAGCCCCAACTTTTCTGTGTTCTGTCCAGAGATCTCGTAAAGAATGAGTTCTCTTTGCCTCATTGTGAAAGCAGCTTACACTAAGTGCAAGCAGAACACAGAGCATGGGAGCAGAAGAGTCCAAGTGCCCAGGCAGTGCTGGAAGACACCCTCGTACACCCTAGATTATCATGATAGAGAAGCACACACCAGGGCCACAGTGGGAAGGCATGTCACACTCATCAAAAGTGACTTATGGCAGACAACAGCCTTCTGCCACGGGCTGCTGTCTTTGGAACTGGAACAGCCACGCCAAAACTCTAAGGAAAATAAATACAGTGCCCTGAGAATGGGCAAACTGGAGGATGGGCAGACTGGAACCTTGATCTGAGCACCGAAGTGGGCAAGTCTGAAGCTGCCTTAGCTCCATGCCTCTTCTAATGTGAGGGGAGGGCTGCCTTGTTGTTCACGGCACTGTTCCCGGCCATTTGGTTACCTACAGACATGTACATCCCATAATGTAAATAAATGAAATAAATATAATCTGGAAGAAGAAGAAATGACTATAAAAAATTAAATTATCAACTAATAAAGAGATACACAAACTTAGAACAGCTCAGACTAAGCTGGTCATTCAAGTATATACTGTATATAAGGTGGTGTGTATAGAAATTTATATATATGTGTATATATATATATATAGTGAAAAACAATTAATGCTGAGCAATACCATCGCAGTTAATTCCAGACCTGCCCCTAGTTGATTTTTAAAAAGAAAATCAGACTATAAAAATTAGTAGAAGAATGTTTGGGTAAATGGAATCATCTCAGCGAACTGGATAAAATTATAAACTTGGAAAACTACTCAAATGAAGAAATCTATTTGACCACATAAAATTCTAAGTGTCTATATGTACAGATATTTTTAACCCCAAAGCAATTTATTGAGACAAATATCTGACACAAATAACTACCAATTCCCTTCTAAAGAGAGGTGATTTTTTTTATGACTTAACAAGTTTCCTTCCCCAATATAAATGAGCAAAGGGTTTTAGAGATCACTTTTAAAATGTGAAAAATAAATGATCAATAATTATATTTTAAACATAAAATAAAAATTCAGTACCATCATCTTTATATTGCTATTAAATTAGCAACCATTTAATGCCTCACTGAATTTTTTGAACATAGGATTAAACACAGATTTCTATATGAATGAATGTGAAAATCACTAAGCTTTTCTGTAATCGATTTGAAAATATGTATTAAGTATATCAAAATAATCACTATCCTTGGTTTAGTAAATTCCCTTCTTTTTTTTTTTTTTGGTTTTTCGAGACAGGGTTTCTCTGTGTAGCTTTGCGCCTTTCCTGGAGCTCACTTGGTAGCCCAGGCTGGCCTCGAACTCACAGAGATCCGCCTGACTCTGCCTCCCGAGTGCTGGGATTAAAGGCGTGCGCCACCAACGCCCGGCCGTAAATTCCCTTCTTAAAACACACATAAAAAGAAACAAATACACATATAATGAAAAATCCCATGTATTTCATATGTTTGTTATGACACCATCCTATAATAACTTGGTAATAATGCATTAACAGACATCCTATGGGAAAGTTAAATTCATAATAGCCTACCACAAGTTTAGAGAAACATTTCCATTTTTAAAAACCATAGTTGTAAAGAACAGATGAAAAAATAAGAAAATATTCCCAATAAGCCACTAAATGGGAAAGGCAGGACATTAAAATGTGTATATAATAAACAGCAATTTTGTAAAATGTACCTACTACTTTCTGTATCCCTATCTAGAGGGAGAGGAAAAAACCCACACACAAATTACACCAAAAATCCAAATGGTCTTTATTTCTTAGTTTAGAGATTATCGTTGGCTTTTATATCCTTCATTTCATTTATCTGTATTTTCAAAGCATTCTATCTTAAATGATCACCTGCTGATGAAATGTTACTTAAAATGAAATACTTAATTGTACCTTTCCTTACATCATTATTGGGGTGAAGCAGCAGTGTTTGTTTTGGGTCACTGCTCTGACAAAAGCAGTTCTTGCACACGGGTTCAGAAAAGTTGACATTTTACTTGGGAAACAGGCTGCAAGAATGTTAACCTGATAGAATGGAAGTTTGCTGCTGCTACTACTGTTGTTTCTGTTTCTTCCTCCTCCTCCTCCTCCTCCTCCTCCTCCTCCTCCTCCTCCTCCTCCCACTGTACACAGCCTGAAGCCTCTAGGATAGCAGCTACTAGACACTCTTCACAATGCCCAGGCTAGACCCTGGAGGCCCAGCTCAGCACATAGCTGCCTCCCCTCTACTGTGCTCATTTGCCGATGAGTCCTGTCACCAGCCCCTGGAGTCATCAGATCAAGGCAGGTCTGCCTTGTCATCAGAGCTAGCCTGGCTCTTAGGTCCATTTCAACTTGTCCTTACAACCCAGAACTTCTAAACTCTGAGAACAAGGGATAGATTGTAACACTGTGTGGTAGATAGGGACCAAATGCTAATGACCTTTGGAGCCCAGGAGAACTGGGATCCTATGACATGGCAATATTGCTGTACGATCAGTTAATTATTACTCTGTAAATTATCAGTAGCCACAAGGTCCTCCAAGGGGCATCACATCACAGTGGGACTGTTTGACACCTGTCTACCTCCAGCTTTTGTAAAGAACCAGAGTTGACAAAGAAGATAAAAGCAGAAGTATAAAACAATAAAGGAGGATAGAGACTTCCCATCTCCCTGGGTAGCTATTGGAATGGAGAGGCTGAGCCAAGCTTAAGTGATGGAATTGAAGTTAGTGGGCCCAGGCCAGCAGGAAGGGATGGTGGTGTCCTAACGTGCTGGCTTGGGGGAGAAGGGACTGGAGTGAAAGAGTTAGGACAGAATCACAAAACTGCCTCATACTCAAGAAGGATCTCCTCTCCTCTCCCCTCCTATCATCTCCTCCTTTCTCCTTCCTCTCGCTTTCCCCCCTCTCTTCCTCTCTCCACTCTCCTCCCTCTTTCTCTCTCTCCCTCCCCTTTCATCCCCCTGCCTTCCAAGTACCAGCACGGTCACAGATATCATTAAGATTTTCTAGTCTGTGGGACTCAATTTTCAGAAAGATAAAAGAAAAAGGTGTACATCAAACTGTAGAGCTGTGAAGGACAGAGAGAAGTTCCTGCAAAAAAAGGCACAGATCTTCCTACCCAGACTCCTTGCCTACTGCAACTCCAATATGTGTCCTCTATGGTTGTCCACTATATTCATGTCCCAGTAAGAGCCTGCTTGACCAGACTTCCGAGCCTAGAGAAAAAGCTGGAATGCCACTGAGCTAAACACTTTCTCCGCCTCTCTTGGTCCTCATTCAATTTTCTCCTCCAGTTCTCTAAGGCTACCCCAGGGTCTCCTCAGTCCTAGTGTACAAGTCTTAAAGCAAATCCCACAGGCTGTGTGGATGCTCCGCCTACCTCCCCACTCTTCTCCCAAAGAAATTCACCGCCCTCCACTGAGCCAATGAATCACGTTGATGCCACCCAGGGAAATGAAGTTCAAAGCACCTGTAGGCAGTGGGCACATTTCCCAGAGTCCTGCTGCACATGGGATCCTGTGTTAATAGAAGGAAACAAGGCCCCCACACCAATGTCATTAGGTTGGAGAACGGCAGGCAATCTCAGTGGTCTGGTAATGGAAAATGGTTCTCTGGGCTTCAACTGGTGTCACAATCCAAGAAAACCATGCTTGGGGCAAAGGGCAGAATCTGATATCCATGTTTACTATCTCCCATTGACCACCACAAAAACACCAATATAACCCCCAATATAAAATTTCACTTAGAAATGAAGTTCTTAAGACACAATTCATACCTGTCTTTTTAAATATCTGATCCTAGGCATACAAGAAGAGCTAGGCACAGCCCTGGCACACTGAATTCAGTAATCCTAGCTACACTTGGTTAGGGCTGCTGCCTATCTCTGGCCTCTGCTTTTGGCACTCTGTGTGATGAACTGCTGCAGTCCATAAAACTATGAGGCAGGAAGTTGTGGCTGTCTGTTCTGCACTCAAAGAAGCATGATCTCAGATGGTTAAAGCTGATGGACCAGCGGAACAGGAATGCTAAGAGCAGGGCAGGATAATTACACTGACCGCTCCTCTGTTTCAGGCAAATCCTGAGGATGAGGATTCTTCCCTGAACTTCAGTCTGAGGAAGAGCTATGCAAGGAAAAAGGGCTATTGAAACTCAGGAGAGACGGGACTAGAAAGAACAAATGGACTTGGCATCAATAAGGAACCATATTTACGATGCACCCTTGTATACAGTATATGTTCAATGCTTCTGTTACACTCCCTCCTGTTCCATGCCAAGCAATTTCCATATATTCCCATCTTGGGAAATTTTACTGTAGCTGGTCTCTAATATGTTTGTCCTGCTCATGCCACAACCTAAGGACATTTGTGCAGACTAGCTTATACAAATGACTGTCCTTTGGGTATTTCTGTTTGTTTGGGCAAGGAGGATCAAAGCAAGTAGAAATTTGTGGGTTCTTAACAGTTCTGAGGCTGAAAAAAGCATGCCACCAATCAGAAGGAGAGTGGAGACCCTCCAAACAAATCAATCCACTCTACTGCAATGGGAAGAGACTTCCTTGCAAACACTGCCCCCAGTGGCAGACACTGGCCAATCCCAGCAACAGAAGATTAACGTTTGTCTGTAGTTCACAGCAGGCTGGCTGTGAACCATCTCATAGACTTTTGATTTTGCCATCCAGTGCTCCCTCAACGAGAACGCTCTTTCTGGTTTAGATAATTTAATAAGTATTTGTCCAGCACCCTACAGGGAAAGGCTATCACCCACTCCTTCCTATACAGGGGCTGAGTAATCCACAGTCTCCTGATGTCACTTAAACTAAAGCATCTGGGTGACTCACTCTCCCAGAGAGGTCTCTTCAAGGTATTTAGTTTAAGAAAAATATCTCTATGTTCCCCAATTTAGATGACTCCTCTCGGCTTCAATCTTCAGAAAACTCTTGGTTTTTGTTAGCCTTCGTTTGCTGTAGCTGCTTTTTAATTTAAATATACGTGGTATGCATCATCTTTGCAGGAAAGCACGAACCTCACCCAGCAAACAGCACCCAGCCATCTTCCCAGTTCATTTTCCTACTGACCATGTGTAGTAAAGAGTCACAGACAACCACTGTCCATGGGGCTCCTTGGACTGGTCTTTACATTGCCACGGTGTGGCTAAGAACACCCCAAAACTACCCTCAAATCTTCACCCACTCTCAGTTATTTTGACCCTATGTCACTATTCTTCATCATATTCCTAAAGTCACTCTGCATTCCCATTATTTTCTGCCAGAGCACTGAAGCCCTACTCCACCTTCAAAGGCTGCAGTATGCCCCTGACACCCACTCCTAACCAGCTCTCCTCCCTTCATCCTGAACCCCACCCCATCTCTCTTGTATGTACCCTGGGTCATAATAGCAAACATTTGCTATAGGAAATCCTATTCCTTGCCTCCCACATAGCTTCTCGTTCCCGATGCTAAGCCGCCAGGCAGACAGATAACAACTGGGATATGCAGTTATTAAGGGCAGGGTTTTAGAATGACAAAAGAATACATTTTAAAATAAATCCCACTTGAAAATCAGCTTCCCTTCCAACTCAATTACATCTAGACCTCCTGCTCTGAAGCTCCTTACAACCAAGAGATTCCAGCTCCCACTGGCTTTGGGATTTTTGAGGAGTGTTGCCATAGCAACACTGAAGGCCCAGACACCTGAAATGGGGAGTGAAGGACATCATGCTTCCCCTCCCCTTTAAGGACCTGGAGTGGCCAGCAGGGTACAGGCATGGGGTTCATGGGACTTGAGTACAGTAAGAGGAAGCAGAAGACCCGCTGCTGACATTTCACACACTGTGGGAACCTGGGAGCTGGAGCTGAGCTCAAAGAATAGGGTGAGATATACTGAAGGAACTAGCAGACAAGACTTCAGGTACTAACTCAGAGAGCACTCAAGGATGACACCTACCCATGCACTGTGCTGACGGGAATGGTGGTTTCGGCAGACTGGCATACTCTACAATCAGAGTGGAGTGAGTGAATGAGCTCCCTCTCCTTCTGTTCTCTGAACAGATGAAAATCTCAAGCACAAACAATTCTTCTTCTAGTCTTGGCCCAGACCAGTACCAACCATTCAGCTCTAGCCCTCAACCAAGTGTCACAGTTCTGAGCAATCCCTTACAGAAATCATAAGCCAGCCTCAACCTCCTTGACATTGCCAATCACACTTTAACTCTATTGGGTGTCCCAGCATAGTCATTAACCTTCTGGGTGGCAGCACATGCAAACTGTTAGGTTCTAAGATATCATCAAGCCATATGTATTGGCCACCCCTAGACTTGATATGACCAGTTCATGGCTCCATCTTCCAATACAGGATGGTTGAAAGAGCCGATTCTGCACATTATACTGGGACTCCAGGACACAGTAGCCTTTCCCCAGAGAGTCAGTTGTCCCAAGTGTGCTGCCACTGCCCATTTCCGGTGCTGCGGATCTCATCCCTCCACTACCCTCCACATTCATGCCTCTTCCCAGATCCTCTAAAAACAAAATCCAAGTCCTCCACCCAGACAGTAGTGCATCATTATCATCTAGACTTTGCCTACTTCTGCATTGTTCCCGACTGGGCTACAGGCCTCTCTGGTAAGAGTTTATGCATCGCCTGCTAAGGCTTCATTATTGACAAGGATATCCTTTATCTCTGAAGCCTGTCACTGGTGGAGACATTCCCCCCCACACACACAAAGAATATGGAAAAGGTCATATGTGATTAACATGAGCCTGTACCATGGGTAAACCAATCAATGAATGCTTTCATTCTTTCCCAAGAGGACCGAGTCCCTGCACATGAGTATTACCATCTCTGGCCCCCAACAAGCACATGGTCCACAGAACATTTCTGGGAAAGTTTAAAAGGCAGTTCAGCAGAGCAGGCACTGACTAGCAGCCTCTGCCCTTCCTTCATATCCATTATAAGCCCCACCCAACTTCATCCAGATCATATCTGAGGGATGTCTTTTGAATCACTATTCCAAGGCCTCGACTATTATAATGACATCTTGGTCATCCATCAGAAGAAAGACACAGTACCACTGGAAATATCCCTCTGGCATTCACATTTGTCTCAGAAAATAGGCTGTCTTCTCAACTCTGGGAAAAACCTGCCGGCCCCTTTAGTATCCAGGCAGCCCCCTACTAGTGCACAGAACAAGAAATGGTTCCCAGGAACCTCTGCTGGACTCAGGTTTGTGCTGTTAGTATGTCTGGCCTGAAACTTCTCTGTGTCCTCCCCAGAAGTTTTCGGAAACATCAGCATTAATAGCAAAGCAGGGAAGGGCCTCCTCTGTCAGTTAGCCCTTGCTGGGAACAGGAGGCACCAACTACAGTTGTTGCTGTCTTCAGAGGCACCGAAGCAAGAAGACTAGAATGTGAGGACCTCAGGGCTTACCTTGCGCATGTCTTTGCCGAAGGTCTCGCTATAGGTTGTGCCAAGGATTTCAAACTGGACGTAGGGATTTGAGCTGTCTTCCCGAAACTCCATAACTCCTGTGAGGCCAGTGATGTGTCCCTGCAGGGGAGGAGGAAACGACAGATGGAGGAGGTCAAAGTTTGGTGTGGTCGAGAATGGAGGGACCAAGAAGGGAGCAGATATGAGTGGCTATAGCAAGGATGGACAGAGCCACTAACAGTCCTAGGCCATCAGAGCAAGATAAATGTTTCTCAGACTGTCTTAATCTGACAGAAGTCTCAAAGGCTTTTACCTGTCATTGCTGCAGTCAATGTATTTACAGCTATTGCTCTGGGCCAGTGCTGTGCTAGCCATGAAATTAAGATGTGATTGTATTTGTCTCTACAATTCTGAAGCTTGATCTTTGCCTTTGCAACCTGTTCCAGAGGTTTCACTTGTCCCGACACAAGGGTAAAAGCCAGCAAGGGTTGTGTCCAACATCTGCCTTAAGTTTAGGCAGCAAATGTGAGCATGGCTTTAGGCCTGGCCTTGCTGCACATGTCATCTTGGGCAGACCCTTGTCCGTCTCCCATCTTCACCCTGAAGGTAATCAGATGTGTATCACAAAGCCCATCACATGAAGAAAAGACATTTTCAGAGCGCAATATCTGGCACAGAATGGCTGTGGTAAACATGCTAGTCCCTGCCTCTCTACAGTTCAGTAGAGTCTAGAGGAGGAGTAGACAGTGTGGGGCTGAGCAAGTTGTGACCATCTCCCTTCTGTCTTTCAGCCTGGGGTGTGAATCTTCCCCAGCCTTTTTGCCTGGGACTTCAGGAGCAAGGAGCACACCATAAAGTGCACGGGTGCAGGAGGGCCATGCTCTCTCTGAGCTGCAGTAAATTTACACCAACACTGGAACATGCTCCTTGCAACTGAAACCATGTACAATTTATTGTGACTAAGGTTCCTGGCATTGTAGATTTCCCTAAATGGTCTTTTGAAGCCTCTAAAAGCCCATTACTCTAACAATTCTTCTGTGGGCTACCCCAACTCACTTTGAATCTATCCTCTGACACAGTGCCACTCTCTATCATGTGAGACATATTACATGTGAATAATGCATAGACACATATGGGCACAGATGGATGCACATTCACACATACGTACACAAGCTGGGGTCCTGGATAAGCAGCATATGGCCATACCACCTAAGGTGAGCTTTTTCTGAAAAGTGATAGTTTGCACAAAGGAGTATTAGGCAGGCATAGGACAGGCAGCTATGACTTTACTTAATTGTGACTTTGGGCAAGTCATTTAACCTCCTCAAGCCAGATCTCCTGAAAGTGTGGAGACATTTAAAGTACATGTCCCTGGACCACAATTCACTCAGCTTTCAAATAGGCCCAGGAAGAGTGACAAAGAGAAGCCTACAAAGAGGACTCAGGCAATCTTTCTAACAAACACACACACACACACACACACACACACACACACACACATACACATACACTACAAAACAGCTTTATACCAACCTAGTCAGGACACAGCAAGGGACTTGTCTCTAGCCTTAGACAACCTTCCAGAGCCGTACCCCCTCACACATACCTTTTTAATCGTGTCTAGCATGGATCTCCCTCCATTCCATGGTTTGGTAGACTTCCTTATGCAGTTAAGGCTTGCCATACTATGCCATTTCCGGTCCTCCAACTTCCTGTGGAAGGCGTTGGCCAGCATCAGAACACTGTCATACAGGTAGAGATTGGAGATCTGCAAAGAGAAAGAGAGGGAATCTCTCTTCTGATGCATTTCCAAAGAATGAGGTGAGGAGAAAAGGCTGGGGTGGTGTGGGAAGCAACAGAATTGTCTCCTCCAGTCCTCTGAGCTTTGTGGGCAAGGAGCCTCTGGCTCCATGGCATTTTCTTTACTTGTTTTATTTTAGCAGCTCAACCCAAGTGGCGAAGTTAGGCTAAGAGAATACCTAATCTGCCCCAGGAATAGGTGTAGGGGCATATCCACACAGCACCAAGGAGAACCAGTGTGACCAACATCATGATTGAGGTCTGCAGGCAGGTGCATTGCCTGTTCAGATAACAGAACACAAAACAGTAAGGTAAAGAGGAGTGTGCTAAAGGGATGGCCCAACATGTATAAAATCATACAAGTATAAAGGATCAAAGCCTCCATCAGGGTCTTAAATACCACTGAAGTTTTCTGTTAAGGACCAGATAGTAAAAACCTGGCTTTGAGGGTCTTACAGTCTCTTCTGACTACTGTTCAACACTGCTGTTAAAACCTGAATGTATCAAGAGGTGACTCACAAGCAAATGGGTGCAGCTGTGTACCAATAAAACATCATCTATCCAAATAGACAGTGTGCTAGATTCAGCCCAAGGGCCACGGTTGGCTGACTTCTCCGTTCAATCTGATGGTGTTAACAATGTGATCAGAAAGGATCAAGAGGAGGCAAGATGCAGCCATGCAGAGCCTTGTAGGATATGCTAAGGAGGAGCAGCAAGGAAGACTTGGAGAGATGGGTACCACCGATGGACCTATGCACAGAAAGCAGGTGATTAAGCCTGGACATAGAAAAGACCACCCTAGTCACTGATAGATTCAGAGTGAGTAGTGGCCTGGGTGATGGTACAAGATCGGTGAAGTGGCAGAGATTCCTACGCCTGATGTGCAGTGCCATCCTGGATGCATCTGGGATTTGTACATTAGGTTGGCCAACTTCAGTGAAACTGGCCCATAGAGGAAACACAGCTCCCTCACAGAGCTTGTGAGTTATGAGTGTGGGGAGCTGAGGAAGCCCTGAGTGAATGTGAAAAAAAGAAACAAAACAAACAAAGAATAGATGGAGTCCTGAATAAATCTATATTGTCAGCATAGGCAAGGACAAATGCATCGGATTTGTGGGAAATTGGCAAAGCCTTCCCCATACAGGCCAGGCTCAGAATTGACCAAGCCTTCCTCTGGTTCAAGTGCAAATGTGGCACTGTGTGCAAGTACAAGTGTTTACAAATGAGCAGTGTGTTCAAAGGCTAACAACTGTAGTTTCCTCCTCCTAATGTTTACAGCCTGAGAATACTTTGCTTGCAGAGACCTTGTCCTCTGACTAGCCAACCCCACCTATCTGCGCTGTACCTAATAAATGCATTGGGATTCTCGGCTGCTGTAGTAGATGGGGCCTCTCCATTAGAGCCCCTGACCCCAGCTTTTCCGTACATGTGTCTGTCCTTTCTTCATTCCCTCACCACCCCAGTCAGGTATCCAGACTCAAGCCATGTGGGCCATGGACATAAAGAGCAGCATTGATGAGACAGAGCCAACCTGTTCACACAAGCCAAGGATGGGAGAGGTTCGGCTCACCCCCTTGCTTGGGATGAGCGGGAAGGCTTGGTGCCACAGTCTAAGGAAACCAGAAGAGGCCTTCAGTGTGGAGAAGAGAAGCCTTGTTCTCAAGGAATTCCCCTCATGATACTCCATCCTCCAAGAGGACAGCAAAGCACAAAGGAGAAGAGAATAAGGGGAGAGGAGAGGAGAGGAGAGGAGAGGAGAGGAGAGGAGAGGAGAGAGAGAGAGAGAGAGAGAGAGAGAGAGAGAGAGAGAGAGAGAG
>CABHPH010151814.1:0-23704 GCA_902168325.1 Peromyscus nudipes | reverse complement strand
AGAGAGAGAGAGAGAGAGAGAGAGAGAGAGAGAGAGAGAGAGAGAGAATGAACACGAGAACATCCACTATTAGACAGGCTTGGGGCCCCTCATTGATATCTTGCATAATCAATCAGACAAACTGGGTCAAAGGAACCAACCTCTGCACACCTAAGCGGCAAGTAGCCTGCTAAAAATATTTCAGAAAAAACATCACTGGATATAAATGGAGAGAAATAGGGAACAATATTAACCTCACAGGGCTCCTGAGAAAAAAACAGGCTCCTTGGACTACAGGAAGAACCCCTGCTACTTCTTCCTCATCCACCATCCTTCCCTCGCTGCCCCAGTATCCCATGCATTATTTTCTGCCATTAACCCTAATATGAATGTCACAGAAGCAGATTCCTAGATAAAAACTTGAACAACTGCCCATCACAACTGAAGCCTAAGTCAGAGATAGACCAAAGAAAAGAGATGTAGAACACCAAAAAAAAAAAATGTCTGCTGTATTAGCCTGTACACAAGCTCAAACTAGCTCTCCCTTTATACTATAGCACATCCAGGCAGAGCTGACCACTTCCTCCATGCTGGCCAATAATGAAGAGTTCAGTTCTGTCTGCCACTGAGCTGTGTCCTTGCTGTGATCACCACAGACGTCATGACATAGGAGTGAAAACGGGATGGACACTACAGAAATGACCAGAGTGTGTCCACATGACCAATTACTGCTAACAAAATGATGACCCCAGCCCAAAGGAAAGCTATATGCCAAGGTCATGACTGTCACTCTTCGGGTGCCTGAAGCACACAAATGCTGACCTAACATCAGAGAAAAGACCATTCCTGCCACTGGCAACTTGTCCCTGTCCCCCAGGGAAGGTGATGACAGGACCATGTCCCCAGCCTTTCAAGCTTAGAGGAACATTTTCTCAATGAACAAGACTAACTTTATAATCCTGACAGCAAATCAGCCCCCAGGAGCACCTACCTACCTCTGCAGAATTGTATTGATGTTTCTTTCCCCTTCTAGAATATAAACTTGTAGTAGAGATGTTCTTACGAGGGAATATAAACCAACCTATGAGTTGATATGGAGTTTGGGGTTTTTGTTTTGTTTTGTTTTTGTTTTTCTTCTAAAAGGATTTAACTAGAAGATGAGAGTCCCCAGTGATGTGAAGATTTCTTAAGATTTTCATTGAACGCCAAGCTGCCTACTCACAGCTGGTGCTATTTAGTCATAGACCCACACCCACACCTGTGGATTGACTCCCAGTTAAGAGCAGAGTCTACAGTGCTACTTCAGCTTGGGCCCAGACTGCCACTCAACAGACTCTCCTTTTTCCCCAGTACTTTTAATCACAATGAATCAAGGTCCTCAGCAAATGTGTGAATGACGAGAGGCCTTCAATGAACAGGAAAAGGCAGAACATGAATCAGAAAGGCCAAAAAAAAAAAGGCTTGAGTCCTCCCACGGCTATGCCTGCTTGGAGAGTGAATGGATTCTAGTTCAAAGGAGCAGGTTTGAGAAATGCTCTTTCCCAGATATTGATAGACCCTTGAACCACCCCCATATCACCCTGGATCCACCCTTTTCCATAACATTCTACCCATTGTCAGTTCACAGACATGTTTGCCTCACTCAACTCTGAGCTCTTTGAGTACTTATCTCTGGAACCTCTCACAAATAAAAACACAAGTCTGGTGATTAGTCAACGTTTAATTGATGAATATCCTGTGGATATACTTATACATAGATGGAAAGATGATAGATAGACAGACAGATAGGAGTGGGTGGAAAAATAGATGGATGAGTGGGTGGATGGGTGAGTAGATGAATGAGTTGGTGGATAAATGCTAGGTAGGTAAATAATGAATAAATAATAAATGGATGAGTAGATGGATGGAGTGATGGACAGTTGAAATGGATAGATGGGTGGTAGATGATTGGGATGGATGGATGGATGGATGCGTAGATGAGTAGATGATATAGGAGGGAGGGTTGGGAGTGGGTAGATATATTGGCTAGCAGATAAATTAATGGGTCTTTTTATTAAGAATGCACATACTAATGTTTCATCTATATTCTTCAGCTACAAAGCATCAGGAGAAAAAGATATGCTGCTTCCAACTATGGGAGGAAACTTCCTTCTTTTATGTCTCATTTAGAACCTACTAAAAATGACCTGTTGACCACAGCCCTTACTGCTATTTGTACCTACTTAACTTATGTACCTTCCCCTGGACAGAGGTCTCAGTGCTCTGCCGAGCCTTGGGCAGAAACCAACATTTCAACATTGGTCTATGTATCTACCATCTATTTTCTAACCTCAACATATACATTTCTGTGATCTACTTTATCAAACAGTGGTTTTATGTTGGGGATACAGAGATCTTGAAGGCCCTGCCTTCACAGAGAAGTAGTTTTTGTGCAAAAAGAGCCAGAGCAGATGGTAGAAAGGTACACTATGCTCAGAGTGTTCTTCAGATCCTGATAAATGAAGAGGAGGCTTTCCTCAAGGCAGGTATCAGTGCTATCCATGCCTAGGAGAGGTTGAAAGAAAGAGGCTCCTAGCCACATGGACAATCACTCATAGGAAATAAATAGCCAACAGTAGCTCAGGCTAGAGATACAGTCCATGAAACAGAGAGAGGGGCGTGGCTTGAAGGAGTTTGTGTCTCTCTCCCTCCTTTCAGAAGCAAGGTATTACACAAATTTCCTCAGCCAAGGGAAAACATACTTTCATATGCTTTTCTATACTGCAGTAGACAAATCTTCAAACCCATGCTTGAATGGGTTCAGAGCAATGACTGGTATAAAGACACCATAGCACAAAGTGACAGGAACCAATAAACCATTCCAGAGGAGGGTAAATTTGATAATCAGAGAGGCCACAGCATCACAGCCAAGGACATGACAGAGACATGGTTGCCAAACAAAAAAAATCAAGAACGAAGACAGAGTAGCCATAGGGAGTATGATTAGGAACAGGGGAAAGAGAGACTCAGGCAGAGGCCCAAGGTCTTTGGGGGAACCTGGTGTTCTATTCTAAATGGGCAGGAAGCTTCTGGAGACGGGCTTGTTCATTTAGCCACTCAATGGATATGTATCATGATCCTCTTCTGCTTGCTGCTGCGCATTACAGCTCTCAGGCTACTGTGTGGACAGTTTGAAGGGTTCCTATGGCTGACAGAATCATCAACAGGTTTCGATGCATAATAACCTGGACTGGATTAGCTTACCGCCTGACCCTCCCTACTCATGTCCACAGCACTGCATGAATGAATGCAGCTGACACTCAATAACTGTTCCCAGAATTAAATCTTTACTCATACAAAACATCATTTAATGCTCATAGACCTGTCTTGATGACAATAAAGTACAATGTGATCTGGACGCTTGAAGAAGTACAACGTAACATCCATGGTTACTCCCCCATGAAACGCAGATGGTAATAGTCCTGTGTGCATAGGCTCCTAAGATCTTTATATGTATTTTTATTCTTAGAGGCAGCAGAGATAGAAAAGAATGGAATGGCAAGTGAAAGCCCTAGGCAGGCTCCTGATTTCAATTCAAATTATCTGAGGCCATGCCCATGGTGTCCTCAGTAGCTGGAGCCCAGCAGGGATCTGTTAAACCGATTATGGGGATGAGGACCATGGAAAATTAACTTGTGTTCACTAGTATCTTCTTCTTCAAGGTTTCCTGTCCATACATCCTTTCAAAGGCACATGGGGGTCACATCTGACTTCTGTAGCTTATAGGGCAGAAGACTAAGCAAAGATCAGCTCTGGTTAGTAACTCTACCTGTGTCTGCTCACTTGGACCTGCCAACATGTCCCTGACCTCCTCCTGACAGCATAGTCATATCTGCCATGGTACCAATGCCTAAGCCAGGCTTTTCAGGGATGAATGCCCTGAGCCATTCTTTGAGATAAAGGCTACTTCCCTGATGTTTCATAGACAGACTAGTAAGAGAAGGTCCAAAGCATATGGTTGAAGGTAAAGGACTCTATGGGGTGGGGGGTATATAGTTCTCTGAGCCAGGTTCCTGAAAGGGAAGCATCATAGCACACAGCCCCACTTCATTGAGGGCTCAGATATGAGGCCCTTTGGCACAGAAACCCTTCAACATGAATGACACAGGTCTGGAGGACCTGGGAAAACAAGGGTCAGCAGCAACCTGATACCTGCAGGAATCACCATGTTCTATACTCTGCCACTGAGGCCCCTTTCCAGCCTGGGATCAGGGATATAATTTTGAAGAAGCCTTTCAAATGTCCTGTCTAAAATGGTCACATGCACTCTCCATGGTGACAGTAAGGTTCAGGCACCTTCATTTCTTCCTGAGCAGATGGTAGATATTTGTCACCCTGTCTCTCAGCTCCAGGACTTCTTATTGCACCCTGCACAGTGGATCCTTTTCAAACATCCTATCACACGGCTTCTCCAAGGGTCGTGCCCTGGTGGGTCTCCCCTTCAATTTCACCCCATGAATCAGCCATTATTCTCCCAGACCCCATTGCATATAACGTTCTCTCTAATAAAAATATAAACAAGATTCCCCACTTTTAAGGTGTTTGTGAGAACGAAGTGCGAGGACATTTGTGAAATGTCTAACTTAAGCACTATACACAACTGCTTAAATAGATTTCTCTAAATCAGTAAATGACCAATAGATACTCTAAAACTCTTCTTAGAAATGAAGGAGATGTGGAGTTATTTGCCTCTTCTTAGAGATGAGTGATGATGTACAGAGGCTGCATTAAGGAAGGTATAGGAGCTCCAGATGGATATTCTCTATCCCCATCATCTGTCACAACCCAAGGCAGGGTCTTCATGAGATACAAGGTAAGACAGAAATTTCTCATTTCCTTTACCTGTGCTGAAACTGGGTTCTGAGAAAGGAAACCAGAAACATAGGAAACTTATCTAGGCAGTAGATAAAGGAACTCAGCCATGATCTCTATGGGAGCCATAACTCTTAAAAAACCCAAGAGGACCTGCTTGACCACTGGAGAATTAGAGACCAATTACATGAAGTTAACTGAGGCCCAAGGATGAAAAAAAATCGATGCTATTTTTCCTTAGGCATTAGCACAGAATTCCCAATACATTAGTAGCTAGGTTTAATTTGGGAACATACCTGTGTCAGCAGGAACAAAGGCCACTAGAAAGATTGTTAAATTGATCTTCATGAGAAAATAAGAGTTTACTTAAAGAGTCAAGACCCAGAGGGCAAAAACAGAGGGAAGACAAAGAGCCCAGCTTGATGGGGAGAGAATAGAGCCCTGGGGCAGAAGGAAGGGTGTTTGGAAATAATGAGCATTCCTGAGAAGGACCACATGGAGACAATGGCGAAGCCACTCCTCTCAACCAGTGGTGACACTGTCTTGGCCTCCAAGGCCATCTTGGTTCACACTGCTATAGCAGAATCTCACAGACCCGTCACACTTCCAGAGAGTGGAAACCCCACATCAAAGCACTGTCCCAGTCGGTGTCTCCTTGAGATCCTTGAGGATCTATTCCCTGGTTCACAAGATACCTTCTTCCTAGGTTCTGACTCAGAAGTGGAGAACTCCAATCTCACTTATAGAGCACTCTAGCCCATTTGTGAGGGTTCTACCCTGACAACCAAATTCCTTTCCAAGGGTCCTACATCCAAATACTTTGGGAATTAGGCTTCAACATAGGAATTTTAAGAGGACACAATCATTCAACTCACAATAAGCAGCTTGTTCAAGTACAGATTTTTCACACTAATGGAACCAGTTAAGCATATATTTCCTACTTAGGTACCAACAAGGCAGGGTGTAGGCAGCCTGCTAACTTTCTACAGAAAGGATTAGGACCTGAGGTCATACATATAGGCTCTTCCCTAAAATATGCTCGTATCCTCAGGAAGGCCTTGAGTCCAAGTCCATCTGGATGCCACCTCTACTGGTTGGGAAAGGAGGGGCTTGAACAGGTCGGGATAATGTGTGTGCCACACCATGCAGCCAGACTGTCTGCCTCCTGGTGCTTGGCGCTTGTCTTCTTAGTAACACTTTTATTCCAGGCAAGACTTATTAGGGTACTCCAGCTGTGTCTCCGTCATGCTCTAGAAGCCTGGGGATGGTTGTCCACTGCATTATCAGGGTAAGAATTATTCTTGAAGGAAAAGGAAGATGAATGGCAGGCCAAGGTCAGAGCCACACAGGCCAGCAGAAATCTCTCACCAGTCCATTATCCTCACAATCCAGAGCTGGAAATGCAAGATTTTCATTAAGAATGGCCACATTTCCTCCAGGCTTCTAAAGAGCCCAGTGGGCTCTTCCCTCTGTCATTAATCAAGCAAAGTGGGCTGTTGGTGGAGACATCATAGAGATAAACAGCAGGCACCGACCTCTGACCAAATCTGCAGACAGGCTCTGGTTGGCCAGCAATGTCAGATAAACAGTGGACAGAGGGGCCAGCTGGGAGGACAATCTGACATCCAGATGCCCCAGCACGAACAATCTATCTCCAGGCAAGGACTCTGTGCCAAACTGCTGCTAGCCCACCTGTCTTGAGATGGCTCTGTGGCCAGGCCGGAGGATGGAGCAGATGGTGGCTGAGGGTAAGGGGTTGTAGGAGGCTCTGTTCACTAGTGACTCAGAAGGGAGAATGTGAAAGAGCATCTGTCTCCATACAAGCCTCTCTCAGCTCCAAATACAGATGTGGACACCTGCAGCCAGAGTAGCAAGCAGCTGAAACCACAGAGACTGTCTGCACCTGACTCACGAAGCCTTCCACACTGTCCTTGTCAAATTGCCAACTGGAGTCTTTACCACTAAGCAAAGCACTGGAAGTGACATGAAGTCCAAAGTGGCTGGGATGGAAGCTTGGTGGTCTCTTACCAGATTGACAGACACCCGTGACCAGGGAAAAGAACAGAAGCTTCTAGGAAATGGGGACTAGCAGATTGGTGATATACTTCAACTAACTGAATACCACAGAGAGGGGTGATTCTGTCAGGCCATTCAACAACTTGTAAGTACACAGAGATGCAAAAATTCCAATCAGAGAGAACATTTTATGACAATACCATATTGGCCCCCACAGCTTCGATCAGACAGCACAGTGACCAGACAGCGCAGTTCCTACCGTTTCCCACCATGCTCTGGAAACACACTTGAATAGATTGGGTGGCAATGTGCTAATGCTTCTGTTAGTTCAATTACAAGCTGAAATCACGGGGAGAGGCAGTTGTAGTGACAGAGCACAATAGCAAGTCTTCCCGGAGCAAGGTTGCCTGGGAAATCTTAGCAAATTCTCAGGATTCTGAGGGACTGGTTATCACTTTTATTACTGGCTGAGTCAGACAAGCCCTAAACTAACTTGTCAAGAAAACAAAAACGAGAAACACCCAAGTCAGACAGTGCTTTGTAGGAAGAATAAACAACAGCATGCAGGCAAATGCAAGGCCTTTTGAAGCCGCTGGAAGCCACTTACTTAGGTATTTTTCTTCCAAGGGACTTTCTCTCTACTAAATAGCAACCAAATTGATTTGCTGTAAGGTACTTGGTTGGCTTTTCAAAAACAGAAATCCCTGACCACAAGGCTAATAGAGGAAGACAGAGTCTCTGAGACCAGTTCACTTCGGGAGAGAAGCCTGGAGATGGATGACCTTGCAAAAGCTCCCCCTGCTTTCACAGTCCTTGGAGTCTTCTAAGCTAGGATCATCGTCCCAAGGGCAGCCATCTGGGGAAGGAACTAAAATGGACTTGGAAGCTCCATTTCCAGGGGGATTTTCATTAATTTCATCAAGACAAAGTTAATAATCCATGACAGCCATTTTTTTTTCCTTTAGTTGGTTGTTCTAAGCATGTTAGAGTCTTCTCGATAAATCTCACAGCTAGAGGCTAGTAGAAATTAGTTTGCCTTCTACACTGTCATTAGGAAAGAAAGAAGTGGTAATAGTTTCTGAGGAAACTTGAAGGGAATGGCTTGTAAATGAGATGAATCTACAAGCTTCCCAAGTGTTGAGCAGAGGAGTAAATAAATCCACACTCCCCTCCCATCATAGCCCCGAAGAACCATGTAGATACAACAGATGAAAAGAGAGAGAGATTTCTTTAATAAAGTGCTTTACTTATCTCTATATAAAGAGGCTTCTAGAGACCATTTAACTTAGGTTGCGAGTCCTAGATTATTAGCAGAGTTATCCCATATATTCTTATTGATGGTCTTCAGTGAGCAGGGTCTTTCATGAAGAGCTAAATGGATAAAAACATGCTCTGTCTTCTTCAAACAAGGCAGTTGTGACAGAGCAGCTGAATGAGTCATATGGACAGTGAGAAGCTCAAAGCTTGTGATCCAGGGATGGAGGGGTAGGAACTGCTCTCCTCCACAAGGTAATGTTTACACCTGCCAAAATAAGGGGATGGTGGGGGGGGGCATGTTCAGCCTTTCTATGGAAACTTCAATTATACTGCCCACCTCACCACAACTGATGGTGTTCTTAACAGTTCAGTTCTCTCCTACATGTTTTCCACATGTTCTCTCATTTGCTTTACATGATGATTCTCTAGGGGAGCAGATTTTCATGTCTTGGGTTGATAATGCAAGAAACACAGGCACAGAATAATGAAGAAGTATTAATTGACCAAACAGTACCTAGTACTATTGGGATTTGCACTCAGGCAGTCTGGTTCATGTGGTGGTGGTGGTGGTGGTGGCGGCGGCGGCGGCGGCGGCGGCGGCGGCGACAGCCACATGACTGCCATAAACAGGTCCCTATGGTTATGTTCTTTAATTTTCCTCCTTATGTGGTACTTGTGTCTCAGAAAGAACAGAGATAGGGAGGGGGCCCTGAATTATACGGCTCAGAGCCTTTATTACATGTTTGGGTGCATGCCACTTTAGTACACCATCAACTGAACTTCCCCTCAACCTCCAAGACTCCTTTGCTCTCTTGCAGAGAGCAGATGCTTTGCATCTAGCAGGTCTGAAGCACTAGAGACAGCCTGACTCCTTACAGATGTCAGTCTCTAGCAAGAGAGTCATCCTGGACTTTGATGACAAGTGTAGACCTGTCTCCTCTGCCACATCCTGTACTGCCCATGTCTAGAAAACTGAAAATGGCCCTCCTTTGGGGAAAACTAACTTAATGAGAACTGGAAAGTAGATAGAAGGATAGGAGGTAGAAAAGGGGCAAGGATGGCAGAGACTGGAGAGGAATAAAATACATCAAGGGATAAGAACCTGGGAGCTCATCGAAGGAAGGAGAGCCATGCCCTTGGGCCCAGCCAGTGAAAGTATTCCCCTCTCCCTCACACAGAATGGGGACACTCATGTGGCCTGGTCCTTTGTCCAACTTTGTACATATCTACGTGGAGAAGGAGGATGATGCAGACAGGGTTCCAGTGAGAGGGACCCACTTGTTCCTAATCACCTCTTCCATTCCCCAGAAAAAATAAAAAAGAACACAAAACAAAATTATACCATACACAATCCAAAGTTTCTAGTTCATGGCTCTGTCGAGGACCAGTGCTCCAGTCTCTTAAACAAATTGTTACCATCTCAGAAAAATCTTAGCCATTCTACCATGCCAATTTAGCCAATGTGCTCTCTGGCACAGTGAGCACCAAGGGAGGGAAGGTGCCCCAGCGTAATCATTATCATCTATGTTTCCTACCCAGTGAGAACAAGTTTCTTATGTGTGACATCTATGAGATAAGTTTTTCCTCTTTCCTTCTGACACATAAGACTGCAGAGTTGGAGTCAATGCTTTCACTAATTAAATGTATCTAGAGCCCACCCAAGATTCCCACGGTCCTCACTCCATATGAAGGTCCTCTGATACTGTGACAGCAGAAGGGTCCTAAGTAAGGCTGACATTCTTGGGGCAGACACAGCCAGCCCTGATCTGAACTCCTGATTTCTACTCTTCACTCTTGGCTGAGGAAGGAAGGCAGGACTGATTTCTAATGCTGAATGTTGAGCATACCCTACATGCAAAGTTGTAGGCAATTTCCACAAACCCAATAAGAGACCCTTCCTTTTGTCATGTGGCCCTCATTCAAGCTCATCAAGTTTTCTTGTGCATCATATTCCAAATGTTGATGTGGATTCAGAGAAACGAGTGGGCATTCACCACACTATTCCCTGTTTCCAAAGACCAACACAGAAAACTATCTGTACATGGGCAGAACACCTGTTTACTATGCCAAGGCCACAAGGCCGGAATATGAAGACTCCACACATACCAAGACAGTGACTGGAGTATTAACAAAAGTTTACACCACTCATCTAGGAAGGGGTAGAGCAACTGGCTATGCCGGAAACCTGTTCTCTGGCCTTTTGGCTTGGTGGAGATCCTGCAGTATCCTAGCAGCAGATGTGCCAAGACTGTGCCAAATGCTTTAAAAGCATGGAGTCTGTTTAAGTAACTTCTTATGAGGAAAAACTCAAAAAGTCTCCAACTCCAGCGCTGCCACAAAGCACTCAGCATAGAGGCCTAAGAGAGAGCAATCTGCCCCACCTCAATCATGTTACTTTTAAATACCAGAGGTAATCTGTGAGCAAGCAAACCCTGCCTGCTGGTACCAGGCCTAATTGCCACTAATGGTACTAAAAGACACTTGTGTCCAGTTGACTGGTTTCCATTTCAGCAAATGACAGCATTTTGGTCATTAAAGTGGGTGGGTAACCATGTTCAGCTAGAGCCCAGCAGGCCCAGCATGTCTCCAGTCTCAGGCCAAGGGTGTGGTGGGAGCCCTGCATGGAGGAGACACTGTGCACTGACCTGCAGCATTTGGAGGTAGCCTTCCTGCGGATCACAGAGCAAGGAAGAGATGCGGTGGTTATTCCTCATGCATTTCTGGTTGTCCTTCGCAGATGGGAAGATTTGCCGGACCACGGTCATCCTGCCGAGGGCACTGTGGACCAGATCCAGGATCTCGGGGTCACTGATTTCCTGAAGAAATAATCAGATCCATGCTTATACCCTCATGAATTAAAAAAAAAAAAAAGTCACTAGGAGGCATCCAGGCCAAAAACCCAAATAGTTAATGCTAAAGAGGTCAAAGGATTAGGCCTAAACTACACATGTCATTAGTTGCTTATTTACAAAAAAATACTTCCCATCCTGTAGATCCAGACAGGATTATTCAGCATTCCCTCTGAGATCTGGTCTGTAGTAAGTACCAAGAGGTCAAATATTATCCTTCACTATGGATCATACCGATTGTGCCGGGAATCAAAGACATCTATTGTGCTAGATCTTGGTACACTAGGTGTTTTACATGTATTTACTAATGCCATGCTCAAAAAACAACCCTAGGAATGCTATGAAGGGGATCCAATTATCATTTCATCCTCAAGCACAAAAATTGAAAAGGGAGCTACTTATAGGGACATCTCTCCAAAGGAGGCTTCTACAAGAAATCAGCCTTAAACTCGGCCTAAGAATGAACATAGGAAAAGGGGTGTGTGTGTGTGTGTGTGTGTGTGTGTGTGTGTGTGTGTGTGTGTGTGTGTGTGTGGAGGACAAAGCATAGCTGGGAACCTGGCGCTACAGAGTCTACAGGGAGTAGATGAACTGTTCCACGTAGAAGCATCAGTGGAAGAGAGGCAGATGGGGAAGTCAGGGTCCATCCATTCCACTTCAAACAAACAACAACAGCAACATAGAAAGCAAGTATTTTCCCTAGGGGAAGTAAGGAGTTTGAAAGTTTTTCGATACAAATATGCTCTAATCAGAACAGCCTTTTTGAGAACTTCCGGTTGCTTTATGGAGCATGGATTAGAGAGGAACAAAGAAGAGGTGGAGGCAGAGAGGAGAGTGGCAAGGCTGCACAGCTGGGCCTAAAACTGAACTACAGAGAAATGGAAACCAATATTCACCCAGTGTCCCAGCATAAGGCAGGCAGACTAACGACCTCCCAGGCTCACTGTCTCTGAGAAATTACTACATCAACGCTTGGCTTCAACTCAACGTTTTAACTAAAATAGTTGTATTTTAAAATAATCTTTAAATTTTCCTCTTTGCAGATGACCCATTCTAGTTTTGAGACCCTGTGACAGTACAAATGGAGCCAGCCAGGCAGGAAATTAGTGGTTGGGATTTCGAAATAATTTAAATGAGAGCATAACATTTTAAGGGGTAAGATGCTAAATCAAGCATTTATGGTCTGTCTTAGGATGCTGCTGTGTGTCTGTGAAGCCTAGTCAGCTGACAGCTCTTGCTAAGATCTGGAAGAGAGTAAGACACAAAGGCCTAGATCCTCTTAGCTCAAGTGTCAGTTTCTAAGTATACTGAACTACCTGATCTCACGAAAGTTAAAACGCTATGACCGCGTGGATCTAGACCCATGTCACTGAAATTTATATTCATGATGGATTGGAACCAAGAGATGATCAAAAGTGAAGAAAGTGGTCAGAAGAGACAGTCCCTGAACACAGAGATTCAGAGTGGGAGAGGAGAAGCAGGGCCTGGACACGGGTGCTCAGTTCTGTTCTAGCTGCCCTGGGGAACAAGGTCCTTCTGAGAACACAGACTAGAGGGTGAGAGAGCTCAAAGCCTCATCTCAAGGGAAGGAGAGACATGAGAAAGAGTAACAAGTGCACAGCTCACTTCTAAACTAGAGACAGCAAGGATCTGGGGAGGGACTTTCTTATCTAGAAAATGCATGATGTTAGCCCGGCACAGTGGCTCATGCTTTTCATCCCAGCATTAGAGAGGTTGAGGAAGAAGAACTGCTGCAAGCTCAAGGCCAGCCTGGGCTACATAGTCAGTTATGGACCAGCCTGGGCTAGAGTGAGATCCTGCCTCTAACAAAATTAATTAATTAACATGCAAAAGGAAGGAGATAAGGAATGTAGGTGTCACGAAATACAAAACTGGAATTGTGTATAAAGGTGTTAGAGACAACACAACTATAAGTCTCCTGCCCTTTGTTTTTCTCACATATTCCTGATGGAAAATGCCACTGTGGAGGCAACAGCCTCGTTTCTAGAAATCCTTTTATTAAGCCTCTTCCTGCTTCTCCAGCTACCAGTAGGACAAACAGAAACTCAGTTCTCACCACCATACTCTAGGCACATTTTGGAAATTTGTCAGGGATTTGACCTACATGGTGGTCCAGTACTTTCCATGGCAACCTGCTGCTCATGTATGATGAGTAGCTAAGGTACACTATGATATGGCCACTGGTGGGCACTCAATGCTTGCCCCCATCTGCCGTGATTTGCCAACTGCTCCTCTTCTGTTCTGCCTGCCCAGGACCCCTTGAAGACTTGGCACAGCTTTATGGCAACCTAATAGCTTCCATCTGATTCCCTGAGAGCGGGGACCTGCTGGAACTGTGCATACTTTCCTGTCTCCCAGCTCTGATCTGCTGGCCACGGGTCACAGCATGGTTCTGCCTGCTAATGAACTTCTACTTCACTCCCTGTGCTTCCAGATTATCCTTCCTGTCCAATCCAGAGATATCTGCAATAAAGATCTGGGAGTCCACTCAGTTATTTACAGACAACCAAAAAGGTTGACTCCTGTCCTTGCCCTAATTCTGAATATAGATGAGCAGTTTGGTCTAATAGCTGCAGGCCAGGATCTACTCCTGGCCTGCTAGCCCTGCTGAGTTCTGTAGGTACTACAGAAGTGAGCACAGGGATGTGCTCACTGCCTGCTCACTGTTAGCAGGATGTATACCTCTATACCAATGGAAGAAACCCCAAACTCTAGACTTCCTGTACAGAGGGAAATATAAGCAGTCAATTTAAATAAGCACCTTGGAGGGCAAACTTCCCCTTTCCTAGTTAGGCATGCATTCACATAGTGCAGCTGATACACAGAATCAGCAGGGCAATGCGTATGCACCACTGTGGAATAAACCAGTAGAGGAAAAAGGGGGAAAAAAAGCAGTGTATCATATGATGCCCACTTGTGCACACAGGATCAAAAAAGGCTTTAACTTTTTTACATTGTAAGTTTCACTGTGAGATGTGCATAATCATTTTGTACATTCAATATGAAAAATGAAATGAATTCACTGTATCTTCCATCAAACTAAGAAGTGAAATGATGCCCACATCTTAGTTGGATGGTTTCTCATGCTTACGCCTCCCTTCTTGCCTCAAGCAGCATTTGTCACACTAGGGCCTAGATGGCACGTAGCTTAGGCTTGTAAATTTTGGTTAACTCGTGTGTGTGTGCGTGTGCGTGTGTGTGTGTGTGTGTGTGTGTGTGTGTGTGTGTGTGTGTGTGTGACAATACGGATCCTTCCATGATCCTGTTTTAACACTGTGTTTTTCATACTCGGTGGTACATCAGAGTCATCTGGGAGATTGATAACTATACAAGAATCCAGTCCTAATCCACTTCAAGGAGCAAACATTCTGGGTTCTCCATGAGCACTCTAAACAATACCCCTGTAGTCACCAATGTTTAAAACCACTTGCTCAGGGGATGGAGAGATGGCTCAGTGGTTAGTAGCCAGAACCCATGTGGAGACTTTTAACCCCAGTTCCAGTGACTCTAATACCCTCGTCTGCCGCTGAGGGCACTGCATGCACATGGTGCACATACATACATTTAAGCAAAGCACACATAAAGTAAAAATAAATAATTATTCAAAATTTAAACAACTAGCTAAACACTAGAGTTCCGAGGTTTATCCATGGTGATGGGTATAGCTCTGATTTAATTTTTCAAAGGTGTGTGTAATAACACTACGTCACTAAGTCATCATTTATTCACCTACTGCTGATAACCTGTTAGATGCTTCACTTGTTGGCTTCTATGAACAATTTCCTGTGTGTTTTCATATATGTATGTGAGAATTTCTCTTGTATATATCATATAACTAGGATTGTAGTATCCTGACAAGGGACTAGGAATGAGGGCTGGAGAGACGGCTCAGTGGTTAAGAGCACAGGATGCTCTTCCAGAGGACCCGGGTTCAAATTCCCAGTAACCCCAGGATGGCTTACTGTGTGTAACTCCAGCTCCAGAAAATCTAAGTCCACTTCTGGCCTCCCTAGGCACGCAGTGCTCATGGGTACACAGACATACATTACATGCAGACAAAAAACTCAAACAAAGAAAATAAAAATAACTTTAAAAAAGATAATAAGAGTATGCTTAAATTTATTAGAAAGTGCCAAATTTCTAATCGAGTTGTGCCAGTTCATAACCATTTGACACACGTGGTTATGAACTGACACAACTCGATTAGAAATCTGGCACTTTCTACTTGCCTACACCTTACATATTACAAGACTTCGTAAGATGTGCCAGCCTCATGATTATAGATTGGAATATTGTTGGGGTTTGTTTTCACTACCTTAACTCTTAATATATTTGAGTATCTCTCACACATTTTTTAATCTTTTACGTCTCCTAACCTGCATTTGTGGGTTGTTACATTTCCAGTGGGCAAATCTCTTGCATAGTGATTTATTGTTCTCTTATTTTTAAATTTATTCTAAATAAGGTTTGTCACATGCTACAAATATCTTCTCCAAGTGGACAGATGTTTGATTGAGTCCGGCTTTAAACCCTTCTAACTTAGGCCTAGAGAGCCTTGCTTTGTGGTCACCGAGCATACCGGCTTCACGTGACTTTGCACACCGTTACTGGTGTCAAGTACCTATTTTCAGGCGCATTGGCTCAGGACCGTGCTTATTCTTGAATTCTGCTGTGTTTTCCTGACATATTTTAAAGATTTGCTATTAGTTATACACAAGTTTAGAAGTCTATCTCCTTGTCGAGCTGATGATTTTATTAGCATTTAAATACCCTCTTTCTTCTAATAATGCATCTTGCCTCATAGTTTTCTGTGTCTGCAGTTACTATAGCTATACCATTTGTATAGTGGTTATTATCCACATTTTTCATCCCTTGTTTTCCTTTGATTTTTATCTGCCTCATGTTTTAGTTAGAATACCTGCAAACAAAATACACTAGAAATATTTATACCCATACCTGAGGTGTAAGTAGAAATTCTAATCATTTATACTGATTATGATTATTTACATATTTGGATTTATTTCCATCATATTATTTACATTATATATTTTGTTGTTTGTTACCAGTTTTCCAAAACTGGAATGATTTTTTTTAACTATTTCCAATTATTTACGTTTTGGAAAGTTAGATTTTCTATATTAGCCTTTATCATGTTTCTTATCTATTGTAATAAGTATACTTAGGTGTAAAATTGTTCAGTGTTTACTTTTCTTCTTTGGTGCTTATCCTCAATTGCTAGAAGCCCAGCTAATGTGTCAGCAATGTCCAGCATTTAATTCTGTCTTTCTTCCTGTCCTTCCAGTGCACAGTATCTCCATTGTTTTATAAAAATACTTTCTAGAGTGTCTGTGTAACTGATACTTGTATATGTACACATTCTTTTCTGGACTTCAGGCCTTGCATTTGACATCTTTCTCCTTCATACAAAGTACATCACTGCAAATGCCCTTTCATGTAAATTGTTGATGATAAATTCAACTAACAGTTTCAACACTGTTCAGAAGTCCAAAGCCCAAAGTCCCTTCTGAGACCTAAAACAAACTATAAAATCAAAACACAAGTTACACATTTCCAGTATACAGTGACAGATAGTAAATATTCCCATTCAAAACAGGAGGTTAGCAAAGAAAAATTGGGCCAAAGCAAGACCAGATCCAACAAAGAAAACCACACATGTCCAATATCTGAGGTTCTTTATGATATCGTATGGCATCTTGTGGTTCTTTGGCATAATATAACATCAATAGCCTCAAGTCTAGTTCCTAGGAGAGTCCTTTTTCTCTCCTCTAAAGCCTCATGAGCTGGGTCACCATTGTCTGCTACTTCTCTATACATTATGGACTTCCATCCTTCTAGCAAAATAGCCCAATGAAGCTGTTTACAGCATTCCAGGGTGTCTCTAGCCTACAGTTCCAAACTCTTCTAAATTCTTCCTTAAAATCATTTCTAAAAAGCATGAGGTCAGATAGTGACAGCAGTGACCCCACTTCTCCTCATCAGAAAGCTGAGAGACAATAAAGATGCTCTCAGTTCACTTCACCCTTTTTATTCACTCTAGAAGACCAGCTCACGGCATAGTGTTGCCTACATTCAGTGTGGGCATTTTTTCCTTCTTCCGTTAAACCTCACTATAAATGCCCTCACAGACATCCTGGGAAATGTGACCCCTAGGAGATTCTAAATCCCATCAAGCTGATAATTAAGATTAATCATCACAGTTTCTTTTTGTGTATTCAAATTTCCCTTGACTACCTCTCATAAAGATGCAAGGTAAGGCATTTAGAACCCATCTGAATAATCCAAGATTGGGGATCTAAGATCCTCACTTCAAGATCATTAATTTCATGGCATTTGTAAAAGTCTTTATGCTAAGAAGCATTCATGGGTTTCAGGGTTGGCCTGGAATCTCTCTGGAGGCCATTTTTCAACTGTGATAAACATTATTTTGGTAAATTGCCATGCACTATTTAAACTTGTTGATAGTAGAGACTGGGAGCAGACTCCAGAATGTTGAATTCAAGTGTCCAAAATTCTCTGTCCTAGGGCAGACTTGTTCCCTAACTCTGTGACAGAAAGAAAGAAAAACAGCAAACAGCTATGGAGGACTAAAACATTGTACCTTTGAGAACAGATGGAAAATGAACCATTCCCAACAGAGGATACTCTGGTTTATCCCTAAAGACGCCTGTGGTGAGAGGAGGAAGCCAGTCCATCCATGGAGGGAATGCTCTGCCTTGCCTAGAAATCTCTCAACAAGGACTCCCAACACACGTAGGCTTCCTCAGGTTTCCTTGGGCACTTCTATTTGATTTTGTAAGCATCTGATTTAAGGGTGTTACTTTGTTTCCTCTCCCAATCAGATCACTCAGCTGTTTTTGCTGTATGTTGTAAGCACCAAATTTGATGGCATTTTGCTATCTATCTGCTATTTCTCTCTATCGGACACTTGTTACTCATTCTTTTATTTTTACTGTTTACTGTATGCTTTTATAATCACCCATTTGAAAGTGAAAGTAAGGCTACTATTATCAAGCTTTGGGTGCCAGTCTGTGCCCCAGGAGGTGGGTTTGGACACAATCCCCAATAAGCTAATCAGAATAGCTAAATTAATAGCAGGGGGCATATTTATTCAATATGGCCACATTGGAAAGGAGGACAAAGAAGTCTGGTGACCACCTCTGTCTACCTTCTGTGTGCTAAAACGGGATCAAGTTTAAATAAAGGGCTAGGAATAAGCGCATCTAAGCAGTCCTGGAAAGGGCCTGGCCCTACTTATCTTAGACCTATTATTGCCAGAAACTATAATGCTCTTTCCCAAGAGAATTCACTCAGGCTGGCTCAGTTTTTCTTATCCTGGAAAAAGATTCCTAGGGAAATTACTATTTCTTGGGGCCCTTTCTTTCAGTAGTCTGATAGCTAAAATGTCTCTTTAGAATATATTCATTTCTGCCAGGCCAGAAATACTACTGTAGATGATTCTCTATATGAGACATCAGCTTACCATGAACAGATACTAAAGTCATTTGCAAATGGTCTTTTCTCTCTGAATAGAGTCTAGGTTTTCCTTTGTCTTTGATGTCCTATACTGTCACTGTATGATGTGCCTCTGTATGGACTTTTTATTTTTAATCTGTTCTTGATCCGATCTCACTAGATTTCTTTCAACAATCTTTAAGAGTAATCAGCCATAATATCATTTACTACTCTAACTTTCTAATGTTCATTCTTTTCTCAAATGTATACTGAATATTGTTATTCTATTTTCCATATGTCTCAACCACTGCTGCATTTATGGTCTATATTTCAAATAATCTCTTCATAAATTGTACTTCACCAATTCTTTCTCTATCTGTGTACAACTTGACACTTAGGTTTCCAATTTCCAATTATTACATTTGGTGACTAGTTCATTCCTTAATTTGGCTTCCTTCCCCTTTGGGTCTTTCATTCTCTGCTCCTATAATCCAGTCTCTATTTTCGAAGCATACTTATTCTACGTCATATACTCTTTCCTAGATCTCAATCATACAAACTTTTTCTTATTCTTCTTCACCCTCCTGACTTCTCCCCACATACATATCATTTTCCTTACAACTCTTCAGGAGTTTGTAACTGTTGATTTTAAAAGTCAACTTGTCACAACCTAGAATTAGCTCAAAAGTCTCCACTGAGGAATTGTTGGTCTGTGGGCATGTCTATGGGATTCTTGTGGGTCTAACCATTCCCAGGGCAGGGGTCCTGAACTGTAAATGAATAAGGGACACTAGCTGACTACCAAGTAAGAAGACAGCATCGGTGCATTAGTGTCTTTCTGCTCTTGACTGTGACTATGATGTGACAAGCTGTCGCCAGCTCCTGCCTCTGTGACTTCCCCACAGTGATGGACTGCATCCCAGAACAGTGAGCTAAATACATCCCTTTCTCCCCTAAGTTGCTCTCTTTCAGAGTATTTGATCACAGCAAGAGGAATGAAGCTGATACAGAGCTCTGTGACTCTGACTGGCCTTCACAGTGCTTATGCTTGCTTTTACTACACATAGAAGAGGAATATCAACTACTATACAACCATGATAAACTAACCTTTCCACAGCTTTGCTAGACAACATAGGTGTTACAAAATTGGCTCAAAACTTACATGATGGTTATCAATTTTAAGAATGTGTTCCCCTCATCCAGTTCCAAAGTCATAATAGGGAATGTTGCTTCCCACCTCTTTCTCCTCTATGCTCTCATTTCTTATCAACCCTGATAGAGAGAATATGTTTCCAGCTGTATGTGGAAATCTTTCATTAGACACCACATGTGATTGGTCCTTAGGCTTGATCTCAAGTTCCCCAGATATCCACGGGAACGAAAGCTCAAGGTTTCTACAATTTGACCAACTTGCTAAAAGAAAAACTTGAAGCCGGCCGGTGGTGGCACACACCTTTAATCCCAGCACTCAGGAGGTAGAGGCAGGCGGATCTCTGTGAGTTCGAGGCTAGCCTGGTCTACAGAGTGAATTCCGGGACAGACTCCAAAGCTACACAGAGAAACCCTGTCTCAAAAAAAAACAAAAACCAAAAAACAAACAAACAAAAAACAAAAACAAAACGAAACAAAACAAACCATTGAGTTTCCAGTCTCACCTATGTTTAGCCTCAGGGTTATTACTCTCGAGGCTCTTAGTTAAAAATACTTTTAAATATGCTATATTCAGCTATTTGGGAGGCCCTTTTCCCTTTGGGAGTGTTATTCAGGTTAATCTTTCATAAAAACATACTATGAAACCTTTTGTACGGGATTTCAATTCTCTGCTTCATGACCCTACTCTTTTATCAGAAGGAAAGGATACACCTGTGTTCCAAACTTCACCCCATATGTCTTAGCTGTGTGGCTGGCTAAAGCTGACTAATTATTTTATTACTACAACTTATATTCGCTTCATTCGATTTACTTTTTCCTAACTTTATTGATATTAGCACTATTTTAAGAAAATGTAAACAGAGCTCACACAGCCTCTTCCACCTGCCCAAATTTTGTTTGTGCTCATGATTCATCTCCATATCATGGATGCAAGAAGATAAACATTGTCTAGGTCCTACCTGACCATATTTTCTTTAAGAAATATCCCCATGAATTTCTGTTACATCTTCTCCTACAATCTAATAGGTCCCACCTACAAATTTTCATTCCTATTATTCACTGGACTAAGGTGTCTGCACATAGATAATCTTTAGAAATAGTTAAAATTATGAATTTGGAACACTTATTGATAGAAGCTACAGAGAAAGAGAAGGAAAATACTGATAGATCTCTTTGTATTGTCAATAGGAGAAGAATGTATTCATAGTTTGATAAAAAGAATATTATTAGTACAGAAGAAATGAGGTTTGGAGCTTCCAGTTAACACAGTTATCAAATTCTTCTTACCAGTCATTGGAAGCACAATAAGACTGTTTTGTGTCTTGCAACATACTTACATGAAAATGTCTATGGATACAATAAAGTGTGAGAAATTGCTTCATGCACTGAATAGTAAAATTACTCATTTTGCAAGAATGCACACTGGAAGCTTAGAAAAATATGCATTTCAAGTCAAATAAATTATTAGGAAATTCTACAAATCTCTACTTCACTTTCAAAGAGTTAAGAGCACAGGAAAGTTAGAAGAATTCTAAAGAAAAGGCAATCCTTACATTTTCCCAGGAGGCATATACTTAATTCACTGATTGAAAGCAAAATTGTCCTTCTTGTAGAGCACACGGTGGAAGAGAATGAAATCTGATTGCCTCAGTTCCTGGGAAATGTGTGTCTTCAGCCAGGGTCTATGGCTGGCTTCACAGGAGTTTTTTCATTTCAGAAAAAAAGGTGCCATATATGAGTACTGTGTGCATTTCCCTGCAGAGAAATCCCTCAGGCTGTACTGGACTTTCAAAGGAAGCCTCTATGCTCCCCTCCAAAAAAGACAATGATGAGCAATTGATATGGAGGCTAAGAGTGTTTTTAAAGTGCTCCTTGTCACTCACTATGAGGAGAATGAAAATGATAATAACTCCAACAGGATAATCTGGAGACAAAATAGTACCTGTCAGACTCAGGTACCTTTTCTTCCTTCCATTCAGGCCTCTGATGTGATCCTCAGGAAAAAAAAGAATCAAAGAAGCCATGGAGTTTATAGGAGCTACTATGTGGCTATAAAAAGGGCAGACTAAGTCTGCTGCATTGCATTATTATCCATAGACATATACAATATAGTTAAGAAAAATAGAAAATAATTATATAAAGATACACACACACACCAACACACATACACGCATACATGCACATACATAATAACATCTTGAAAACCTAGGTGTGAAGAAGTACATGCATCTGTTGCAGGAAAGTGGTTGATACCGGGGAATCGAAAGGAAAAACAAATCTGCCTCTAAGACATTCTCCCTCCCCCTCCTTCCATGCTCACTTAATTCCACTGTGTGCTTTTCTCCCACTTTGAGGTTTACCGTAGTAAAAAAAAAAAAAAAGAAAGAAAGAAAGAAAGAAGTGAACCTATACCCTGAGCCAGAGATGCATCTTGCTTGGTCTGGTCCACCTTGTGTGATCTTCCTACTTTAGGCAGTGTTAGGAAAGCATTATGATCCCATTTGTGATTATGGAAATGGAAGCTTTTCCTACATAGATTCTGAGAAGGTCTTTACAATCCTGACAAACCCTAGCTCAGATAGCATCTTTCTGTGACCTTTCTGTGCCATGAACAGATTCAACCTACAGACAGCAAGGCCCTAAGAGCTCTCTTTATATGTATAAACACACATGCACATATGGAAGTTCTGGGTGTGAAACTCAAGGCTGCGAGTATTCTAGGAAAGTGTTTGACACTGAGCCACACACCTAGCCCTTGGTTTTGCTTTTTGTTTGTGTTTTTCTGAGACTGAGTAGTCTTACTACATATCACAAAGTGGTAACTGTCACCCAAACTGCCTTGCACTCCCAGCCTTCCTGCCCTGCTCTGTGAGAGAGGGGATAACTTGGCATGTACCCCTACACCTAGCCTGTCCACACGACTCCAGCCTCTTAATCAGCCTGCCCTGAAACCTCCTGGGATAACTCAGAGCCTTGCTAAGATGAGCAGACAAATTCGCAGACCACTCCAGAAAGCAGGTTTTGATTTTCTGTTAGTACGGTTATTAAACAACCAGGATAATGTAGAATCCAATAGGATTTGTAATGGTGTACAAAGCAGTCTCTTGTTGTCTGTGACATGGTCAGTTTCTAAAAATCTGAGGTTTCCAACATTACAAAATTTGAAAGGCAAGAATGTAGGCATTTGTTATATTTCTCTCTGTAACTTTTCATGCTTTTTAGAAACATTTTATTGAAACCAGAGAAAATCACTACAGAGGTCTTACTCAAGCCAAGATAGCAAAGAGGGAAAAATTATAAGGCCATACTTTCAAAATGGTAATGAAAATGAGGATGTATTCTTTCTAAATATGCATTTTGACAAGTTGGAATACAAAACTCACATATAAATATTCTTTTGTCAGACCTTTAAAACCTTAGTAAATGTTGGAACCTTCTAATACCAGGAGAAAATATTATTAAACATTTATATAAATTGCTAAACTCATATTGGACTATGCAGCCACATTATTAGTCATTTCTTTTTATTCCTCCAAAAGACCTATATCTATCAAACAGCTGTGTGATATCAGCATTATTACATCTCTGGGGGAATAGAAATAAAGTTCATTTCCCCCTTAAGAGCCATGGTATCAGTAATCTGAAGTTAATGATAGTAGAGAAATTTCATAGACAAGGCTGCCTTGAGAAGTTGAGGAAATACAGGAAGAATTCAATATAGTAGTGATAAAAGAGTTTGCCTTGCTGAAGTCAATAAGGCTTCAGGAATGTGTGCTACACTAACAACTCTGCAGAATCCTTAGGTCTGGGTGAGCAGAGGCTCTAGGGAGATGAGGCTATCTTGATGAGGAGAGGTCAAGGGAATGCTGCCAAAGCTCAGCTCAGTGCTGGTACGTCTCCTAGACTAACAGCAGTGGGTGGAACAACTTCTGAGGAGTTATTCTGACCTGAGACAGACCCTATCTCCTTAGCTGTTCCCTACAAACTGATGAGCTGAGCATGAGTCTCCCTGCTTTATGTAGGATGTGAAAAATTGCAGATGATCTCCTTACTTCCCAAAATGTGGTCCATGGGACCAATAACATCAGCATATTATGGGAACTTAT
>CABHPH010151813.1:72084-91576 GCA_902168325.1 Peromyscus nudipes | reverse complement strand
CTTAGAGTACCCTGCTCTGAGTGTGACAGCGCCAGCCTCAGCTGCAAGAGAGGGCTCAAGTGATGCTGGGGTCTGGTGACAGCGGAGGGAAAGCGGAAAGCTAACAGTGTCAGCTGTGCATTTACTGTATGAAATAGGAGTTTTGGAGGGTGGGGAGATGGCTCAGCTGGTAAAGTGTCTCCTGTACAAACATAAGAATCTGAGTATATACCCCCAGGCCACCCAGAAAAAAGCTAGGCAGAAGCAGCAGAGAGCAGAAATGGTGGATCCCTGGAGCTCATTGGCCAAACAACTCAGCTAAACAGCTGAACTCCAGGTTCAGTGGGAGATGCTCTCTCAAAATGTAAGGTTGGAGAGACATTGAGGGGATAATATTGACCTCCACACATGTATGCATACATGGGAGCATGTACATGCAGACGGACAGACAGACAGACAGACACACACACACACACACACACACACACACACACACACAAGCATGTATATTCACCCTCTGTCTCTCCTCCAACACACCAAGAAATGAACTTTTAAGCATTTTCACTGGTCAGTTCCAGCATATTTTCCTCAGGGTTGTGAATTAATAATAGCATAAGTTGCTGGGTGCTGGTGGCACACATCTTTAATCCCAGTACACGGGAGGCAGAAGTAGGTGGATATCTGAGTTCAAGGCCATCCTGGTCTACAGAGGGAGTTTCAGAATAGCCAGTGTTACACAGAGAAACCCTGTCTTGAAAAAACAGAACAAAACAAAACAAAAAGTTGAAGAAAACTTTAATACCAACATGCTTCTATTTTTGAGGTTTACTTAAAATAGATGATTGGTCAGTTGTGGGCTCTGTATTAACTGCCATCCGCTGCCAACAGTGGTATATCACGATGCAGGGAATAAGACATTGTGAAGTATTCACCTCTAGATAGAACATGTATTTAATACCTGGTCTGTCCAAGGCTCAGGGATTATCCCGGAAGAGTGGCCAGAAAGATCACAAGAGTCAGAGGTAGCCAAGAACAGCCGTGTTTTCTGGTCACGGCAGGCATGCTGCACACATGAACTCATAGTGGGTGTGACTGTGTACACAAGACTTGCACAAGAGTAAGCCAGCCAAAATCCCACCACAGGTGAGAGGTGTGGATGAAACCTTACCTATAGCTGAGGAGCTATGGGCTAGCTGCTAGGGGAGGGAGAGAGTCAGATTTCTTTAGGAATGTGACCCCTGACAGGCTCCTGTCCGTGTTCCTGTGGCTGGCCCTCCAGCCAAGCGTGTACTGACAGCGCTAAGTTTCAAGAAGAATGTGCGATGATGGGTGGGGGATTCTGACAATTAGAGGGGAGAGAAAGGGAAGCAGATTTGAGCAACACACACCAGATTCATATATGAAGTTCTCAAACAATACAGTTTGAAAGTTGAAAAAAAATAACAATCTAAATTTTATACTTGGAAAAATTATCTTATGCTGGGTGTTGCCACAGGCCTCTAACCGCAGTGATTAGAAACAGAGACAGGCAGATCTTAGGGGCTCATTGGCCAGCCACTCTAGCCAAAATACTGAGTTCTGGTTCAGTGAAAAGACCCTAGCTCATCAAATAAAAGGAAAAGAAAAAGGCATCCTGCCATCAACCTCTGGCCTCGACCATGTGTACAATGGACACATGTAGACACATTCGCACAATATACACATATACACACACACTGTGGAATATTTAGTTTAAAATATGTTACATTTGTTTATGCTGCGGAATATTTGTTTAATGATGCGAAGATGTGCTGCATTCTTTTATGTTGCATTTGTTTAACTCTGTAAAGCTGTGTTACTGTGCCTGTCTAAAACACCTGATTGGTTTAATAAAGAGCTGAATGACCAATAGCAAAGCAGGAGAGGGATAGGCAGGGTGGGCATGCAGAAAGAATAAAGAGAAGGAGAAATCTAGGATCAAAAGAAGGGAAAGAGAAAAGCTAGGAGCAAGAAAAGGAGAAGGAGAGGAAGATGCCAGGGGCCAGCCACTGAGCCACACAAACAGCCACAGAGTAGGAGTAAGGGAAAAAAGACACATAGAATAAGAAAAGATAAAAAGTCCAGAGGCAAAACATAGAAAAAAAAGAAATGGGCTAATTTAAGTTAGAAAAGCTGGCTAGAAACAAGCCAAGCTAAGGCTGGACATTCATAAGTAAGAATAAGTCTCCATGTATTTATTTGGGAGCTGGGTGGCTGGCCCCCAGAGTAAAAAACCAACTACACACACACACACACACACACACACATACACACACACACACACACACACACACAGAAAAATTACCTTGTACTAACATCTAATAAGTGTTATTTTGTATGTTTTTATTTTTCTCATTGAGAAAAAGAAATTGCCAAAGGGCAGATTATGGCTTAGCTCTCTTCCCCTTCATGTGTGATCAGAGATTATTCAGGTATTTTGACTGCTCCACAGACTGATTTATGTCTTTCCCTTTGATTGGACTGCCCAAACCCACTGCCCCAGAGTGTCCTTCTGATAGAGCACCTGTGGTTTTTGCCAAAAACAAGGGCTGGAAAAGGAGGATGAGGTTTTGCCTTTGCAGTTGGGAGGCCACTGAACTGACCTTAAAACTCTCAGCATCAAGTATCATTGAGGGAACAGTCATTTTTTTCCCCCTAGGCTGACCATCTACCGCCCATGACATTAGGTCATCCCCTGATATTGCATGTTGACACAAAACTATTAAACTAGTTACAAGCTAAGGAAAAGAGACTGAAGAAGGCTATGTGTGATGTAGAGAAGACAGTGAATGGACCAGACAATCCCAGAGGAGTCCATGCTACCTGCCTGGACATGTGGCAACAATCTATTTGCATTAGTTATTTTTCTATTGCGGTGATAAAACACCACAGCTAAAGACAGAAGCAAGGGTTTGTTTGCCTTATGGTTCCAGAGGGATCGGAGTCTATCATGGCAGGAAAGTATGGCTTCAAGCATCAGACATGGCAGCTGATGAGAAGAAGTTGATGAGCCACAAGCAGGAAACACTAAACTACCCTCAGTGACACACTTCCTCCAGTAAGGCCACACCTCCAAAGCCTCCCTAAACAGTGCCACCAACTGGGGACCGTATGTTCAAATACCCAAGACTTTGGGGGGCATTTCACCCCACACTGTCTGAGCATTCCCTTCCTCGTTCATATTGGCATGTGGAGTGACTATTGTAAGCTCTCCTTGTGGCCTGTGAGTGCTCCATGAGGTCAAAGCACACTCTGTTATTCATCACTAAATAGAGTGGCATCCCAGCTAGTCTTAGTCTTTTGTGTGTGTGTGTGTGTGTGTGTGTGTGTGTGTGTGTGTGTGTTCAAGAGCATCTCTGACCCTGTATGTCAGGATTGCCTCAGACTGGTGATCCTCCTGCTTCATATTCCACAGCATCTGGATGGCAGTGGGCCCTACCATATCTACCTAATAATTTAGTCTTAATATACAGAATGGTAGGAAACGTATCCTGTGGTCTCAGAATGACCACTAGATGAAGTTATCTTGACCTTCCCACTTTTCAGTGGTAGAAGGGTCTCTTATATGTCTCATCCATAAATTCAATATTTAGTCCAAACCATTTTGTTTACCATGGGCATATAACAATAACTCCAAATATTCAAGGACTTAACAAGACATTTTATTTGTTCATGTTTTGAGGGTCAGGGCTTAGGCAGATTGACTTGGCACCTTTCCTGCCGTTGAGATCACTTGACTTGAGGATGGAATCATTGCAAGACTTGATGCTGAGCAGCTAAGCTGGCACTCTCTGTGTCCCAACACGGTAGCTTTAGGAGTTGGGGCTTGACCCCTTGCATGGTGGGACATTTGGGCAGGTGAAAATGGCAGGATTCTTTTTATGAATTATGCTATGTTGGTTGAAGTCATTTGAGCCTGCTCAGACTCCAAGGCAGGCATATGGCTATCTCTCAAAGTTGAAAGGAATGTTCAAAATTGGGAGGGGGGCTGGATTAATTGGTTTATAGAACTTTTGTGTATATATGTGCATGTTCATGTGTCTGTGGGTGCATGTGTGTGTAATGGGCAGCCATTTCAGCTTTGATCTGGAAGTTCCAACCCCAACTGAGGCTTCGGTAACTGTTACGCCTACAAGGCAGGGCCAAGAGAGGACCCTGAAGATCCAAGATCCGGATGCACCGCCTCTCTTGGTTCCTGAACCCTGGACGCTGGAGGTAGACCGAGTAGAGTTCTCCAGAGAACACTGCCGGACTGTGTTACGTCTTTCCCAGACCCTGCAACCTACCTATCCCTTTATTTGTAAGTTACACCACTAAATAAACCTCCCTTTTAACTACATGGAGTGGCCTTAAAAATTTCACCAATATGTGTGTGCGGGTGTATGCGTGTGGAGAACAGAGGACAACTTTGAATGTCATTCTTCAAGTGACTCACCTTGCTTTTTGAAACAAGTTCCCTCACTCAGACTTGGGGATCTTATTTAGTCTAGGCTGGCTGACCAGTGAGCCCCAGGGATCTTCCTGTCTACATTTTCCCAGCACTGAGGTCACAATTATATGTCACCATGCTCATTTTATTTTAAGTGAGTGCTGTAGATTGAACTCAGGTGTTTGTATGTTAAGCCATTACTGGCTAACTTACTGCCCTAACCCTGGCAACACTTTTTTTTTTTATACTTAGCATTTGTTAACTGAAGCCATCTGAGCCTGTTTAGATTCAAAGACAGGGCTGTGGATGTACCCCTAGGTTGAAAACAATGCCCAAACATGGGGAGGAGGCTAGATTTATTTATTGTTTGTTTGTTATAATTTTTGAAACAGGGTCTCACTTTGTGGTACATGCTGACTTCAAACACATGATCCTCCTGCCTCAGTCTCCTGAATGCTAATATGTCAGGCCTGTGCCACCATGCTAGGCTGGGTGGAAGTGGAGGCCATATTTTAAAACCACCACACCAACTCGATATCAGGCTGGTGCTAAGTGTCAAGTGGCTATGATGTTTTCTTTTTATATGGGATAGCCACAGACACACGGCTGCAGAGCTGTTAGATAGTCATCCATAGGAAAGATGTCAGGAAACAAGTCAATATTCTTAGAGGCTGAAACAGGGTCCAATCAGGCCTGAGTGCCGCTTGGGCATTGAGGGAGAAGAGGAGGCCCAGGTGTGTGGGGGAGCAGCTGAAGATAAACTGGCTTTTATCTAGGGCACTCATATGATAGCAATGGATTTCCCTGGACAGAAGCATTTGTGTTTGCACCTGGCTGAGTTGTGTCCTTGACTGAGCTCCTCTAGTGACTGTTCGGCATCTGTAACAAGGCTAAAGGTCCTAGAGCACTCCATCCTGACTGGGTGATGGCTGCAGAGCTGTTAATTCTGCTGTCCTGAGTTATTGAGACCCCATTCTCCCCATAATTTCCCCATCTGCCTCCGTGGGTTTGGTTTGTTCTAATGGTTCCCGTGTGGCTGAAGGTCAAGGCTCATCTTATCTCGTGTCAATGTCCAGAGGCAGGGAGAGGCCCATGTTGTTCCTCGGCCTCTTTTTAAGTGTCCAATGACTTCAAACTACTTCTAATGGGCCAGAATGGAATGACAGGCTGCATCAGTGAGCTCTGGCCTGGCCATGAAGGCATCATTTGGATAGCATGACTTTGTTAACTGGGAGAAGAGTGGTGGGTTGGCTCTAAGTAGTAACCATGGTGTCTGCTCAGAGCCACGGCATGCTGCAACCATTGGCAGAGGCCACCACCTTTTTAGGTCTTACTTTTCTGTCCAGGGCCAGATGTCTTATAGCCCAGAAGTCTTTGAAGGTTTTTATGCCCCCAGTGTGTTATTATCAGCCAGGCTGAGATCCTTTTTCTCTTTTCCCCATAACCATGTGCAGGTGCTCTCTATTAATAAGGCTCTGGTTGTTTATCTCATGAGCATGATGTGTTTGTGTAAGAAGATATCCCTGATTTAGAAATATGAAGGCTAATGGGGGGATGAAACTGGACCAGGTACAAGGAGGCCTGTGGAGCAGAGGGACCAGGGTGAGCACAGTGGTGGGTTGTGCTCCACCACACTACCTATTCCCCCGTAGGATAGTGATGTGAGGAATAGCTCATCCCTCAGCCAGGAGCATGCAGGGGGGAGGTACTGCCAGAGATGAAAGGTTATCTCTCACCCGTGTGTTTTCCAGAAACTCACGGGCTGAGGAATAAATAGCTTTTAATCTCCTGCAGTGTGCAGAACCAGGACACCATGTGGGTGTTTCAGGCTGTGGCTAGATCCAACCCCTGCAGTTAGTGCCCCTCAAGCAAACAAATTTCTACACGATTATGCCCCACGAAAGGACAGGGGTTCACTTATTCTTAATCTGTCCTCTGACACTCTTTTTTGTTTGTTTGTTTTTTTCGAGACAGGGTTTCTCTGTGTAGCTTTGCGCCTTTCCTGGAACTTGCTTTGGAGACCAGGCTGGCCTCGAGCTCACAGAGATCCACCTGCCTCTGCCTCCTGAGTGCTGGGATTAAAGGCGTGTGCCACCACCGCCTGGCACTCTGTCTTTTCAATATATTTTATTCTCTTTACTCCCCTTAGTGTGTGTGTGTGTGTGTGTGTGTGTGTGCGCGTGCGCGCGCGCGCGGGCGGAGCACGCTCTCAAGCATGTGGGAGCCAGAGATCAATCTTAGATGTTGTTCCTCAGGAGCCCTTCACCTTGGTTCATGAGATGGGGGTTTCTTACTGGGACTTATGCTCACTGATTAGGTCAGGCTATTTGGCCAGTGAACTCCAGGGACCCATGCATATCTGTTAGGCGTGTGCCACCACTCCTGGATGTTTCTGTGGGTGCTGGATATCAAAATCAGGTCCTCATGAGTATGTGGAGAGCCCTTTACCAAGCAAACCATCTCTCCAGCCCCACTGTATTCTTATTTTAGCATCACTCTCTGTTCTCAGGAAAAGGTTTATGGCACAGTGCCTGCATTCTGCACTCGGTGGCTATCTTCCTTCTGTCCTCCTGGTTTGGGAGAGTACTTGCTACTAAGTCTTGTCTCTTCAGAGAATGTGCTTGAGGGCTTGCTACGGTGCGCATTTCCTCCAGATTTTCCTTTCCTACAAGGTGAGCTGACCAAAACTAAGGGGAATTTTCCCACTCACACATTTGTTTCTACCCCCATTTTAGGGCCCCAGTGAGCAGCTGTCTCCCATGAGAAGGCTTGTTTCAGAAATGTGGGTTTTAGGAGGATGTGTTGTTTTGAGGGCTCAGAAGAAAGAATTCAAAATGTCACCTTTTTTGGGTCACCTTGTTGATTATTAGTCATTCTGTTTTCCAGTGGAATCTTTGTGATCTCTAGGCTCTTGTCAGAAAGTATGGCTTTTCTATGGCTGGGGAGAGAGCTCAGTCTATAAAGAGAGGATCTTTATAGACTGAATTCTATCCATCAAAACACACACACACACACACACACACACACACACACACACACACGTTTTGGCTTGGTGGTTCACACTTGTAATTCCAGAGCTCGGAAGGTGGAGATACACGGATCCCTGGGCCTCACTAGCCAGCCAGTCTAGCCTAATTGGTGAGCTCCTGGTCCATGAGAGACCCTGTCTCAAAATGCAAGGTGGATGGCACCTGGTGAGTGACACCTAAAGCTGATCTGTGGCCTCTACATACATGCATACACAGATGGTGCACACTCCCACCAAAATGTACTTCTTATACACAGTCTCCACTCTGATCTTTTTGGGTTTTGTTCTTCATTTTTTTTTAACTTTTTTTTCTTTTTTCTTTATTTTTATTTCATGCACATTGGTGCCTTGCTTACATGTATATCTGTGTGTGAGGATGTCAGATCTTAGAGTCACAGCCAATTGTTAGCTGTTATGTGGGTGCTAGGAATTGAACCTGGGTCCTCTGGAAGACAGTCAGTGCTCCCAAGCACTGAGGCATCCTCCCAGCCTTTGTCCTTCAGTTTTAAAATACACAGAGCAGAAAGACTCCCTTTATATCTTATCTGTAAAAACTGAAACTATTCATTTCTATTAGGATTCTGTTAGGGTTTGATACCTTGGAGTGATGAGACACCAAAGCTTCTGTGGGGAGGTAATCTACTGAAATTATACATCCAGAGTTTTTTTGATTAGAGGAAAATGTAGGAATAATTAAATAGAGTGGATTCTAACATGTAATTCATAGTAGCAGAATGATGAGTGTGAGCCTTGTTCCCGAATCCCCACATGAGCACTGAAACCTGTACTCAGAGCGTCTTGCTAAGTCTGAGCTCTCCACTAATAGTTCCTGTAGGGAATAGACACTTTGCTTAAGAACAAGAGTGACCAGAATAAGAAAGGAAGATGCTGTGGTCCACGTTCGATCGTTAACATACTGGAGGACAGTGTGAGAGGAGATTGTTGGGCTGGGCTGGAAGAGAGTAACATGGACCTCCACTTATGGCATGCCTCTTTGATACCAGGCTCTGGACTCAACCCTAGTTGGTTTTTTTTTTTAAACATCATTTCAGAGCTAGTCCCAGGTATTATCCCAGCTCACACTGGCTCCCGAAGATGTAAATTACTGCCTTGTGCAACAAGAAGTACAGATATAGGGCAGACTCTCAGGTTGGTGGATAAAGAGTTTCCAAACTATCATCAAGGACTAAGTTTCTTCATATTTCTTTGCCAGGGCCCTCTCCAAGGTGTCTATAGTGATGACCGTCGGGGTTATAAGGAAGCTGCAGCATCCTTAAGCATCTTCCTAGAAGTCCCTAGCAGGTTTTACTACTTAAATTACCTCAAATCTACATTTTTGAACCCAAACGCAGGCAAGTAGAAGGGTGTCTCAGGATTATTATTGCTGTGATAAAGCACCATGACCAAAAACAACCCGGAGGGCAGGGCTTATTTCACTCACACTTCCCTATGTTCATCACTGAAAGCAGTTAGGGTAGCAATTCAAACAGGACAAGATCCTGGAGGCAGCCGTTGATGCAGAGGCCGTAGGGGTTGCTGCTTACAGGCTTGTTCCTCATGGCTTGCTCAGAACCCAGGATCACCATCCTAGGGGTAGCGTCACCCTCAATGGCCTGTGCCCTCCCACATCACTCACTAATCATGCCCTACAAGATTGTCTACAATTCTCAGTTGTGGTTCACTCCTCTCAGATGACTCTAGCCTGTGCCAAGTTGACAGAAAATTTGCCAGCACAAATGGGATTATCACAGTTGTCTTAAAGACAGCAGGTTATCCTATCCATGAAGTGGTAATTAATTCTTCTTGTGATTGCCTTGGCAATCATAGAGAAGGCAGAGAATGGTGAACACTGGAATAGAGATAAAGTACATAAGAAAGAAGGAATGTGAAGTTCATGTTGGGTTGGCAGCTGACATTGTATGCCGGATTTTATAGTCATCTCTAACCCACCTCCAGCTTGACATATGTATACAATCCAAGCCTCACAGAACATATGCACATTAGTATGGAAATGGGGGGGGGAGATGGCACACTTGGTGAAGTGCTTGCTTTCCAAGCCTGAGGGCCTAAGTTCAACTCCCAGAACCACATTTAAAAAGTCAGGCATGGTGATACACAGCTGTAATCTTAGTGCTAGGGAAGCAGAGACAGGAAGAGCCCTGGGCTTTCCTGGACAGTCTTATCTACGTGACAAGCTCCAGGCTAGCAAGAGACCCTGTTTCAAAAAAAGGGAGGCAACATCTGAGGAACAAAACCCAAGGCTGTCCCCTGGCCTCCACAACCGTGCACACATGTACACAAGTACCTGCACACACAAACACACATAAGTACAAAAGTCAAGGTTTATAAATGAAACAGTCTACCAACACTCATTAGCTGAGACCTAAAACTTTTTTCACGTGCAAACTCCTTTTGCTGGAGAGATTTTCATTCATTCAAGGGTATATACAAAAGTATAGCGCTATATAAAGCCAATACACACAGAAAACAGTGGTAACAGATCATGAAGAAATGTATGTTACAATTTTTTTGTTTGTTTTTTTGCTATAAATGTTGTGGTGGTTTGAATGAGAATTCCCCCCATAAGCTCATATGTTTGAGCTCTTGGTCCCTTATTGGCAGAACTGTTTGGGAAGGATATGGAGGTGTGGCCTTGTTGGTGGAGGTATGTCAATACAGGCAGGCTTTGAGGTTTCAAAAGTCCATGCTATTCCTATTGTGCTCTCTGCATCCGGCTTGTGAATTGACATATGAGTAGCTAACACACACACACACACACACACACACCTTTTCTTTTATTAAAGATGGAATAAAATTTGCATGCTAATGAGATGGATCTGCTTGTTTGTGTAGCACCATGCACTCAAAGATATTTTGATTGGTTTGATACTTCTGTACTGAGGAATAAATGTTATTGCTGTAGATAAATGTTAGATGGTTCTGTTTTCCTTGATTAAACCACTGTTTCTATAAAAGCAAAAAACTTTGTATACACAGTAAACACCCTGCAATCATAGATGAAAATAGCGTCAGTCTAGCAACATTGTTTCAGATGGCTTTTGTACAATAGTCTCACATCTAGCAACATTGTTTCAGATGGCGGTGGTTGCTACTGTGTGGCGTGATGGCTGGCACAGTGTAAAGCAGGAAGGCTATGTATTTACAACCAAGGCTGCAGTCCCCTCATGTAGAGGTGTCATATGCCAGGGCTGCTGAAACAGTTCAGATTCGTTATGTGTTGGGTTATGGTTATGTAATCAGAAACCTTATAATGTTGCCAAATTTTGGTAACTCTGACATTCAGTCATGTGACCCCATATGAAGGGTGACACCCACACTTGAGGAAGCTGGCTTTAGATGTAATGCTTGCATGCAGCGTGGACTCCATTTTTTTAAACGAAACCCTGAAGGCCAAACAACACATAAACACACAAAGCAACAAAGTTCAAGTTCAGATTAGGAAATGAACCTCTGAAGACTTGGAGCGATTCTGATGCCACAGACTTTTGAACACATCGGCCTGGATGGCTTCCGTGGGGTCTCATCTGCTTCTTAGGTCAGAAAGACTGACTTTGCTCTGTATACTTTCTCACGCGGGTCTCAGAAGACAGTTATCTGCAGGCATGGCATAGCTGTTTTATTTGGAGGAATCCCCACAAATGCCGATCTCTTGCCACAAGCCACTGCTGAGGATTTTGGTTTAGCACAGAGCACATAATTTTGGAGTGTCTCCACCCATCTTCTGGAAGAAACATCTCCACTGGCATGAGCTCCTGGCAGCTCCCAGCTCTGCTGGTATGGTAGGCTGGGAAGGCTGTGGTTTAGGGAGGAGCTGTTGGTAGTGCATTGGCCCACTCTGCTCTTCTTCTGGGAGTTCTGTTTTCTCAGAACCAGACACAGCACTGCCAGTGGCTGAGAATAGGCCTGCTCAGTTCTGCAGTCGGAACGAGGGGCTGCACAAGCCGCAGATAAAAGCCACATTTCCTAATATTAGCTTCGTTGGTTAAAAAAAGCTTTTAATTTTGACAAAAAGTCTACCAGATGCCTCACTCATATCTTGTTTTACAATATGGGGTTTATAAGTCCCTGTTTGTCCTCACCCTACTCTGACATAGTCTCAAAAAATACAAGGTGAATGGCATCTAAGGAGGAATTATACCTAAGGCTGATCTCCGGTCACATGCATGCTCACCTAAGTGCCCCTGCAAACACACACATATACATAGGATGCAAAACAGAACAACTGAAAAATCTCAAACATATAGAAATTATAACAAATTATACAAGCCATATTTAAGGTACAAATATTTTGACATAGTTTTTTTTGTATTTATCTTCCTTTACATAAAACTTTACAAGTATAGCCAATATCCTGCAATCCTGTCCACCACCACCATCACCCATCTCCAGACATGCATTCTATCTCAAATACTCTATGAATTGGACCTTTGGGTAATTTTGTATATTTATGTGTACTTAAACTCTATTCTTGTATGCCTTTTTAAAATGATGTTAAAAAATCATGTGTGTGTGTGTGTGTGTGTGTGTGTGTGTGTGTCCACATATGTGCAAGTGCTCACAGAGGCCAAAAGAGGGCATTGCATCCCCTGGAGCTGGAGTTAAAAGCTGTTGTGAGTCTTTTGTCCTGGGTGCTGGGGACCTATTGAATCTTCTGAAAAAGCAGCAAGCTCTTGTAACTGTTGAGCCATGTCTCCAGCCTCTCTAGGTTCTTTTGTGGAGTTGAGAATGGATCCCAGAACCTCAGGCATGCTAGGCTAGGCAACTGCTCTATCACTGAGCTACACTGTTTGCTCTCAGTGATGTTGTTTGAACAGATTTTGAAATATTTACAAGAGATTTCATACCTATTACCTATCATTTTATAGGCAACTTTATAAACTCAATATTAATGTGGTTAAAAGTTTAAACTGTCCTGGTGTTCCACCCTTTATCATTGGCTCTGCAACTGAGGAGAAGATGGAGTGTTTCTTCACCGACCCAGTGCAGACAGGGCTGCAGCGCATCTGTGGATAGAGCACCATTCCGAGCGAGCTTCAGGAGTATCCCTGAAGTAGATATCTAGAGAAAGGATGACTTCAGTGCACTGCATATTCACCCTGAAACTCACCAAGTGCTGCCTGGCTGCTCTTCAAAGTGACTGAATCAAATCCCAAGGTTTCCTAAAGCCTCCTCAGTGCCTAGGAGACTGTCCCAACAGTTTCTGATGGTTCTAAAATCCAAGCTCACCATTGCAAGCTGCCAATCCTCCCTCCTTCCTTTCCTCCCTCCATCTCTCCCTCCTTCCTTTCCTCCCTCCATCCCTTCCTCACTCCCTTCCTCCCTCCTTCCTTTCCTCCCTCCCTCCCTCCTTCCCTTCCCTTCCACTCTTTTTCCTTGCTTTTTTTTTGAGGCAAAGTCTGCTGTAGCCCAGGCTGACCTCAAAATTGATACATAACTGAGGATAATCTTAAACTTTTGATCTTCCTGCATCTCCCTTGAGAGTGCTCGAATTATAGGCTTGCCCACCATGGTTGGTTTATAAGGTGCTAAGGATGAAGCCCAGTGCATTGTGTAAGCTAGACAAGCACTCTGCCAACTGAGCACTATTCCTAACGTTTTTGAATACTGAAGGCATTAATGTTTCTCTGTGCCTTTGACTAATTGAGCTACTTTGTCCCATATGATTTCCTATTCTTTGCTCATCCTTTTCCTCCTTATCATTATTTTTTTCTTTTTGGTTTTGATTTGGGAAAGTTCAAGATATATCTGGAATGAATAGGAGTTTAAGGCCAGCCTTGGCTACATAGTGAGTTCAAGGACATTCTTGGTTATACAGGGCATAGAGGTCAGCCTGGGTTACCTGAGACTTTGTTTCAAACAAGCAAACAAAATAAACAAAAATATCAACATTTAAGGATTCTATGTTGATCTTATACATACTGAGGAGTGAAATAAAAGAAGTTTGCTTGTGAAATTGTCATACTTAGAGCCTGTTGTGAGCAAGTTTTGACTCAGTGTCCTTGGTGTCAATGTTTTCCCAGGCCTCATTACTTTCCACACTAGCAGATGGGCACAACTGGCAACATAGCACTTCTTAGAAGAGCTGGAAGCCTCAAATTTTCTAAATGGGCAATTTCTGAGCCAAGCTCCTAGAACGTTGCTACACATGTCTGTTCGTCACCTTATCATCCAATTCTCTCGACTGTGGGGTTGATAAGAACTAAAAGACGGTTCTACTATTGTTTCAAGATTTCTTTCAGGGACCTTGCTGTGCAAGTTTGAAGCTGAACCTCCGAATGCTCAAAGATATATGGTCACTGGCATTTATCACACCCACTGCAGGGCAAATGTGCATGACCCCACCAATAAAACTTGTATTCTGACTTTAGAGGTATTCAAATGTGACTAAATATGCCTTTTATCATCTATGAAGTGCTTTTATGGTTTGTTTACACATAAAATAGGAAGCTTATTTAATTTGCTTTTAAAGAAGTTTTTGCTTTTCTGAGACAGGATCTTATATAGCCCAGGCTAGCCATGAACTCCTTATGCTCCTGCCTCTGCCTCCTGAAGTGCTGGGACAACAGACAGGCTTGTATACCACAACCTGCTTCCAAGTTATTTTGTATGCTTTCCCTGCATTTTCTTTGACAAACTTTTTATTTTTGGATTATTTACTCATCTTTTCCTTTTTTTATTACATTGATTATTATTTTTTTTAGTCTTTATTGCTGGACTGGAGCTGCATATTTTATTCTCATATGGAATTCATGTTATTAGCACGTGTGTTTAATTTGACCAGTTATCACTTTCTCTTATGTCTCTGTAATTCACCAAGCTAACGGCATAGACACTACTCCCTTTCCATTTTCTGCTGTTGTTTTCTGATTTTATCGCTGCAGCTTGTTTGAAGTCACACAACTTGGTCATTGTCATCGTGATACTTTTTATGATCAACATTTGCTCAAATTTAACTATATGCCTGTCAATGTCTTTCCTTAAATTTGTTCTTTATATCTCACTTCTTCTTCTGGGTTTGGCTCCTTTCTTCCCAAGATACATAATTTAGCTAGAAAATGTCTTCTTTAAGCTCTCACTTATAAATGGTAGGTTAAGTAGATATGGAGTTCTTGCCTAGGGAAAAAAGTGACGGGAAGGCTTCATGATTTCTGATAACAGGTTTATGACATAAATTGAGTCTAAATCTACATGTGACACACTAAGAAATAAGCCATTATTGGACTAAATGACAACAATCACTTGATCATTTTCAACAGATGCAGAAATCCAGCATCCTTTTATGACAAAATTTCTAGGGAGAATTGGGTTAGAAGGGATATAGTTCAACGTAATAAAGGTTATATATGATCTATGACAAACCCAGCATCCTAATGCAGGGAAACTTGATGCAATTCTATTAAATCAGGAACAAGACAGGCTGTCCATTCTTTCCACTCTCATTCAGTACAGTGTTAGAAATCTTACCTAGAGCAACAAGACAAAAGAAGGAGATAAAAGCTGAGGGAAATGAAAGTTAAAACTGCCTTGAGATTCCATCTCGATCACCTCAATCAGACTGGTGATCATCAAGAAATCAAGCGGTTATAAGGATATGGAGAAAGGGGAAATCCTTATTCATTGTTGGTGTAGTAACTATGGAAACCAGTTTGGAAAGTCCCCAAAAAGCTCAAAATGGAACTAGCACATGATTCATCTATACCACCCTTGGGCATATACCAAAAAGACTCTGTATCCTACGAGGTCATCCATGTTCTTTGCTGCTCTCGTCATAATACCCACGGAATGAACTACGCCTAGATGTCCATCATCTGATTAATGGACAGTGAAAACATGGTATGTATACACAGTGGAATTTTATTCTGTAGTAAAGAATGAATGAAATTATGAAATGTATGGAACTGGAAAAAATATATTGGGTGAAGTAACCCAAGCCCCCCAAAGCAAATACCACGTTTTACCTTATATGTGTATCCTAACTTTGAATCTCTAATTTTGCATGCTCAACTTGGAATTCCTGTGGAAGCCAAAAAACTAGAAAGAGGCCATGGCAGGGTTCATTAGGGATGGATGTTGGTAGAATATAGGCAATAGGAGTGGTTTAAGGGAGAAAGGTAAAGGATACAGGGTGATGGGAAGACGGGATAACCAAAATGAAAGAGTTATGAAAAAGACATTTGGAAATTTACTATTTTGATCACAAATTTAAAAAGTAAAAATTTACATATTTTTAAAAGAGTTTGAAGGGGCATGCCTTGTAGAGTTGGGGAAAATGACCCTAGAAGTTGTGAGTTGTCATACAACAACTTTAGTACCAGGAATAAGATTCCTCCCAATGAGTTGTTGCTTAGGGAGGTTCCAGAGGCCCCCCCAAACAATACAGGATTTTGACATTTCTCTTGATTTCCCTGCAGAACTAGATAAAACAACATTTGGGAAGACACTACACACCTTGGCTGCATGATGGAGAAAAATTAAAGTACAAATGAACTTTCCTGTTGGCTAGATTTTGTAGTAATAGAAGGTACTATATAACTTGCTGGGGGAGAAAAGTTATCAGTGATCCTACCCAGCTGTGAAGCCCATGATCTACAAGACCAAGCTGCCAGGAAAGATGTATCCATTTGTTCAGTAGTGGCACAGTGGTTATGGGGTTAACAACTGTGGTGGTTTGTATGACAATGGCCCCCATAAGCTCATGTTTGAATACTTGGTCTTTAGTTGGTGGAACTGTTTGGGAAGGATTAAGAGCTGTGGCCTTGTTGGAAAAGGTGTGTCACTAGGGGTAGGTATTTTTTAAAATTTATTTATTTATTTCACATCCCAACTGTAGCTTCCCCTCCCTCTTCTCCTCTCATTCCCTCCCCCCATATTCCCTCTCCCCCCAACCCCAATCCACTTTTCCTCTGTTTCTGTTCAGAAAGGGGAAGTCCTCCCAGGGATATGAACAAAGCATGGCATATCAAATTGCGGTAAGACTAAGCACCTCCCCTTGTATTGAGGCTAGGCAAGGCGACCCAGTATGAGGAATAGGTTCACAAGACCAGAAAAAGCATTAGTAACAGCCCTGTTCCCATTGTTAGGACTCCCACAAGTAGATCAAACTACACAGCAGTCACATATATGTAGAGGGCCTAGGTTGGTCCCATGCAGGCTCCCTGGTTGTTGGTTCAGACTCTGTGAGGTCCTATGAGCCAGGTGAATTGTTTCTGTGGGTTTTCTTGTGATGTCCTTGACCTCTCTGGCTCCTACAATCCTTCCTTCCTCTCTTCAGCAGGATTCCCCAAGGTCAGCCTAATGTTTGGCTGTGGGTCTCTGCATCTGCTCCCATCAGTCACTGGATGAAGGCTCTCTGATGACACTTGGGGTAGTCACCAGTCTGATCACAGGAGATGGCCAGTTCAGGCATGTATCTACTATTACTAGGAGTCTTAGCTGGGGTCATCCTTGTAGGTTCCAGTGAGTTTCCCTTGCACCAGGTTTCTACCTGACCCCGAAATGCCCCAATTCCAGTCATCTCTTTCAGTACTCTCCCCTTCCATCCACCCAACAACCTAATCGCTCATGTTCTCATTCCTACCTGCCCCAAGTCCACCCACGAGGTCTCATCTGTTTCACCTTCCCAAGGGAGATCCATGTGTCTCCTTTTGATTTCTCCTTGTTACCTAGTCTCTCTAGGTCTGTAGATTGTAACATGGTTATCCTTTACTTTACAGCTAATATCCAGTTATGAGTAAGTACATAGCATGTTTGTCTTTCTGGGTCTGGGTCACCTCACTTAGAATGATTTTTTTCTAGTTCCGTCCATTTGCCTTCAATTTTCTGATGTCATTGTTTTTAATAGCTGAGTAATACTCTATTGTGTAAATGAACCACATTTTCTTTATCCATTTTTCAGTTGAGGGGCATCTAGGTTGTTTCCAGGTTCTGGCTATTACAAATAATGCTGCTATGAACAGAGTTGAACAATTGTCCTTGTGGTATGATTTAGCATTCTTTGGGAATATACCCATGAGTGGTATCGCTGGGTAGATTGATTCTCAATTTTCTAAGAAACTGCCATATTAATTTCCAAAGTGGCTGTACAAGCTTGCACTCCCACCAGCAATGGGGAGTGTTTCCCTTGCTCCATATCTTCACCAGCATAAGCTGTCATTTGTGTTTTTGATCTTAGCCATTATGAAAGGTATAAGATGGAATCTCAGTCATTTTGATTTGATTTTCCTGATGGCTAAAGATTGTTGAACATTTTAAAAAGTATTTCTCAGCCATTTGAGATTCTTCTGTTGAGAATTCTCTATTTAGATCTGTACCCTGTTTTTAATTATATTATTATTATTTTTTTATGTCTAGTTTCTTGAGTTCTTTATATATTTTGGAGATCAGCCCTCTGTCAGATGTGGGATTGGTGAAGATCTTTTTCCATTCTGTAGGCTGCTGTTTTGTCCTATTGAGTGTCCTTTGCTTATCGAAGCGTCTCAGTTTCATCAGGCCCCATTTATTAATTATAGATCTTAGTGTCTGTGCTACTGGTGTTCTATTCAGAAAGTTGTCTCCTGTGCCAGTGTGTGTTTAAAGCATTTTCCCATGTTCTCTTCTATCAAGTTTAGCGAAACTGGATTTATGTTGAGATCTTTGATCCACTCAGACTTGAGTTTTGGGCAGGGTGATAAATATGGATCTATTTGCATTCTTCTACATGTCAGCATCCAGTTATGCTAGCACCATTTGTTGAAGATGCTTTCTTTCTTTCTTTCTTTTTTTTTTTTTACTGTGTAGTTTTGGCTTCTTTGTCAAAAATCTGCTGTCCATAGGGTACGGATTTATGTATGGGTCTTTGATTCAATCCCATTTATCCACCTATCTGTTTTTATGTCAATACCATGCTGTTTTTATTACTATAGCTCTGTAGTAGAGCTTGAGATCAGGGATGGCTACACCTCTGGAAGTTCTTTTATTGTACAAGATTATTTTAGCTGTCTTGGGTTTTTTGCTTTTCCATATGAAGTTGAGTATTGTTCTTTTGAGGTTTGTGAAGAATTGTGTTGGGATTTTGATGAGGATTGCACTGAATCTGTAGATTGCTTTTGGTAAGATGACCATTTTTGCTATGTTAATCGTACCTATCCAAGAGCATGGGAGAGCTTCCCATTTTCTGATATCTATTCCAATTTCTTTCTTCAAAGAATTGAAGTTCTTATCATACACCAGGTCTTTTACTTGCTGATTAGAGTTATTCTAAAATATTTTATATTATTTGTGGCTATTGTGAAGGGTATTGTTTCCCTGATTATTTTCTCAGCCCTTTTATCATTTGTATATAAGAGGGCTACTGATTATTTTTAGTTAATCTTGTATCCAGCCACTTCACTGCTGTAAGAGTTCCCTGGTAGAATTTTTGGGGTTGCTTATGTATACTATCATGTCATCTGCAAATAGAAATACTTTGACTTCTCTTTTCTAATATGTATCCCTTTGATCTCCTTTTGTTGTCTTATTGCTCTAGCTATAACTTCCAGTACTATATTGAATATATGTGGAGAGAGTGGACAGCCTTGTCTTGTTTCTGATTTTAGTGGAATTGCTTTGAGTTTCTCTCCATTTAATTTGATCTTGGCTGTCGGCTTGCTGTATATTGTTTTTATTTTATTTAGGTATGTTCCTTGTATCCCTGACCTCTCCAAGACTTTTATCATGAGGGGGTGTTGGATTTTGTCAAAGGCTTTTTTAGCATCTAATGAGATGATTGTGTGTTTTTTTTCTTTCAGTTTATTTATACGATGACATATTTTCATATGTTGAACCATTTCTGAATCACTGGGATGATCTTTTTAATGTGTTCTTAGATTAGGTTTGCCAGTATTTTATTTAGTATTTTTGCAACAATGTTCATGAGGGAAATTGGTCTGTAATTCTCTTTCTTTGCTGCATCTTTGTGTGGTTTGGGTATCAGGGTGACTGTGGCCTCACAGAAAGAATTTGGCAATGTTCCTTCTGTTTCTATTTTGTGGAATAATTTG